>JAOSBN010128054.1:0-30219 GCA_027563595.1 Erythroxylum suave
ATATATAATGCTCATTAAAACCAAACTCTTTTATTTTATTAATAATAAATATTTCCATTACAAAACTGTAACTAAAGGAGATTAAGGTACATGTAAATACACTTGCTTTCCAGGGAACTATATTTACATAACTCCAACACCTTAGTATAAAAACAAAATGTGTATGATGAAAAACTAATAAATTCAAAATTAAATCTCCTGTTACTAAATTTTTCTTCCTTTTTTATTTCCAAGGTGTTACTATTTTTCTCCCTCTTATTTCCAATTAATTGTATAAAAATAGATAAAATAAAAGATACATTATTTAAATCAAAATTTTAGACAAACTATTTAAAGTAAGTTGGCAAAATCAGGTGTAGATAGTTGCTCCATTTACTTAATCCTTTTTATGTAAAATTCATAAACAAAAAGTTATCAAATTATCACAATTATGCGTATGTAAAGGATAACCAACAAAGATTTTGAACTACTACTTAAAGACGTTATATCTTAATACAAGACAATAAGCAAATTGACTAAATCAAAGATAAAATGGAAAAAAAATTATTATGATAGCTGGAATGAATTAAAATTGATAAATTGATATAAATAAAAATCAAACTGGCTAATAATTGAATAATATAAATCGATATAATTTTAAACAATGATGGAATGTCAATTATGAATTATAAGAAATAAAAATAAATTTTGCTGATAAAGGATATGCCATGTAAAAGATAAAAATATTGAGCAACAATGGATAGTAACAATTAGATAGTTATTAATTGTCAAAAATGAAATAAAATTAGATGACAAAGGAATTTCATGAAAAATATAATAACATTAAATAATGACAGACTGCCAATAATAATTGGATAATGATGAATTCCCAAAAATGAAATAAAACTGGCTAATAATGGATATGCCATGAAAAACATCAAAATGTTAACAACAATATATTGTCAGGAATGAATGGATAATGAAGAATTGCTAAAAGAAATAAAAATATGACTAATAAAGTATATGCTATGAAAAAGTTTTTAAAAAATGCAAAACAATGAAAAATTTTCAACAATAAGAAGATAACAGGCTGCCATAAATAAAATAAAATTGACTAATAGTGGATGTGTCATAAAGAGGATAAAAATGTTGAGTAATAATATATCGCTAATAATGATTTGATAATAATGAATTGCTAAAATTGAAACAAAATTGGATGACAATGGTCGTGCATGAAAAAGATAAAAATGTTGAAAAATGATGGAATGTGAGAAATGATTGAGCGATAATAAATTACAAAATGAATAAAATTAAAGGACAATGGATATTTTATGAAAAAAATGTTGAATTATCATGAATTGTCAACAACGTTTGGATGTGACAAATTGTCATAAATTAAATAGAATCAGTTGATAAAGGGGTATGGTATGAAAAAGATAAAAATAAATAATTGGTGGGATGTTAGCAATAATTAGATAATAACAAATTACTAGAAATTAAACAAAATTGTTAACAAAAGACATGCAATGAAAAAGATATGCGATGAAAAATTATAAGATTATCAACAATGATTGGTAAAAAGATATTATGTAAAATGTTGTAAAATGAAAGATTGTCAACAATGATTGGACAATGATGAATTGTTATAAATGAAATAAAATTTGATGATAACAATTAGCTAGTAATTTATTGCTATGAGAGATAAAAATGGTAAGTAATGAAAAATTACCATTAATGAAATAAATTGGTTGATAATGGATATGTTATGAAAAGGATATAAATAGTGAACAACGACTGATTGGCAGCATGAATCGATAATTATTAATTTCCAAACATGAAATAAATTTAGTTGATAAAAGATATTCCATAAACGAAATCAAATAATAAAGGATTGGTCATGAAAAAGAAAAATATTAAACAATTAAAGGACTATCAACACTAATTTTAAAAAAATGATGAAATGCTATAAATTAAATAGAATTGGTAGATAAATTATATTTAATAAAAAAAGAAAATGTACTAAATAATTGACCAATTGTTGGCAACAATTTAATAAAAATCATTTATCAAAAAAATTTCTTATAAAAGATATATCATGAAAAAAATTAAAATGCTAAAAAAATTGACGAATTGTCAGCAACAACTTGATAGAGACAAATTTACAAAAATTAAACATAATCAAATGATAAAGGATATGCATGAAAAAAGATAAAATTGTTAAACAATTGTTGGATCATCAATAATAACTAAATAATGACGAACTTCTAGAAATAAAATTGGCTAATAAAGATATGCCATGGAAAATATAAAATATTTAGCAATGATATATTGTTAAAAATAAGTCAATAAAAAATTATCACAAATGAAATAAAATTAAGAGATAAAAGATATAATATTGGCAAATTAAATGATGAACATGATAAAACAAATGATGCTTTTAGTATGATAAATGGTATTGATTATGATGAAATTAACATACTGGAAGATATTGCCTTGATTGAGTCAATTAACCATGGTCACACTAAAATTGACATACTAGAAGGTATTGCCTTGATCGGGTTAGTTGACCTATGGTCATTCACATTTTAAATTTGATATTTTGACAAAAATTACTCCTTTGAAATTTTAGATTGTAAATATATGATAAATAATCATATTTTAAGGATCATGATAACTAATTATTAGCAATGAAAAACAAATAAGAAATATAATATTTTGTGATTATTTCTCAAGTATTTGCATGCATTGGTCTCCTTGATATCTATCTCTGACTCATATTAATAAGAGAACAAAAATTTTCCTATTTTTAATCTCCTAATTGTGATAGTGATTGCTCTTATTCTAAAACAAACTTTTTAATCCTTGATGAATGAAGCCTTTCATATTTTCATTTTTCTAATGATCTAGTAATTTATTATTTGTGCTTAATCGAACAATATCTCTAATTTTTAACCATAATCATTACTTATTTAAAAAAGTTTATGATGAGTGGAATAGATTAGTGAGAAAAGCTCTTACCTCACTCTACCCTCATTATTCCCCAACCTTAATTTTGCCTATCCTAAGCCCAAATCATCTTTTGTTTTCCTTTTTTGCCTATTGTCTTTAATTTTCTTTTTCTTACCCATCCACCTTTAATAGCTTTTATCGTTAGAGGAAATGTTGTCCTATTGTTTCCCATCTCCCTCCTCTAATCCTTAGGATACCGAGATGATAAGGCTTCTTCTCCATCTTAATTCCTAACCTCAACCTATAATATGATTTCCCAACTCTAATGTAATACGAATTACCTGTGACCAAATTTGCTTCAATGGATAGACCTTTTGACAAACTCTCTTACAATAGTAAACTTACCTAGAACAAGATAGTTAGAGATCCTTTAAACTTTTTCAAGCTTTTTTATATTCTAATATCTGAAGCTATGAAGCCAATCACACTTTCTAAGGAGATTTTGTAAATAGAAGCAAAGAAATGATCTTTTTTGTTGTAGGTTTTGTTTTAGAAAAATGCATGTCTTTCTCTAATGTTTAACATTGGGAAATTACCAATTAGAAGAGATATAGTCTAGTAAATGTTTGGTTAGTGAAGAAGAATTATTTATCTTTAAGTTCTCTACAGAAGATAAAGTTGAGAAGTTTATAGAGATGGATCTTTGGCAATTGGAAGGAAGGATGTAAACCATCCTAATTTAGGTGAATTTCCATAGGGTCCTTCTTAAGTACTGGTCCTCATAAAGCTTGAGCTACATTCCTAACTCCTTTAGTAGACGACTAATTTTAGATGAAACACTGTCAATAGGAGAATAGGTTTTTCTTATGTTTGTATCAAGGTGGAACTAAATAGAGAACTCCTTGATTTAGTTAGGGTTAAGAAATTAGATGAGGAAGAAAATTTGAAAGAGGATTCTATGCCTATCTCTTATTTATGGATACTTATAAAGGAGTAAATAAAAGTTTGGAAACCTAAAAAGAAAGAGATTTTGATATGCACTAGCACTGTATCATCTAAAGAGCTGGAGAAGGAAATCCCAACTCAGTATTTGTCAATCCTTGATAAACACTTAGATGAGGGAAACATACCTCCAGAAATACAAAATGTGGAAATGAATGTTGTTAATCCTATTAAGGAAAACATGTAAAGCGTAGAAGTTCACTATAATGACAAATATAAAAACATATTAAATGAAAAGAGGTCACTTATGGAGTTGATAAAAAGGCATTAATCTAGAACTAAATAGCATTATAGAACCAAAAAACACTAATGAAGTTAATCTAAAGAGGGAATCTGCTAGTCATTTATAAAATGCTTAAATGTGCCCATTTGTGGAGGAAGGAAGATTAGATCCTTATACCATGTCAATACAATTAGATAACACTATTCCAAGATCTAAAAATAACATAATTGTACGGAAACTAAAGAAGAAGAGAGTTAGTCTATCTCTCTCCTAATGAATATATTCGTAAGGAATGTAAAGGGTTTAAATATCCCTAATAAATAAAATGCTCTTAAATATTTCTTTATCCAAGAGAAGCCTCATTTTTGTTGCAACTTAAAATTAAAAAAGAAAATTTAAAAGGGCTTTTGGTTCATAGAGAGAGATTATATCAAATTTAGCAATCATGGGGCTCACTGTAATGAGAGAATCATACTCTCATTTAACCCACAAGTTTTATAAAAATAAAAACAAATATCTTTGGAATAATTTATAAATTATAAGGTTATCCTTACTTGATCTAAAAAATCTATGCTTATAATTGTCATATATCCAGCTAAACCTAAATTTTGGAGAAAGCAACTTTAGGCCGATTGAGCATCATTAAGACCAAACTTTACTACTGCTTAGCTCTTGGTAAGAGACTTCAATTATACACTCTCTCCTTTCAAGATGTTCATAGTTTTAAGGCAGAAGATGAAGCAAAGAAATAAGGATATGCTTAATCTTCTAGGACCTTAAACTAGTAGACCTAAGATATATCAAAAATTATTTCACATGCAATAATAAATAATTTGAGAGTTAGTTTTTATAAAAGAATTTTGATAGATACTTAATAAATTCTACTTGGATGGTTACTTTTCCTTTCATCTTACATATTTTTTAATCATCTTACTTTTGACCACTATTTTAATTTATGTTTAGGTAGATGATAGTTGGAGGAAAGCCTTTTTCAAATTCTCCAATACCCTATTGAAACACCTAAGTTTTAAAGAAGTAGTTCCTAAAGGCTTGAGTATTGATAGAAATGGATCCTCAGTTTTTGCTTGTCTGAAAAAGTTAAAAGCTATCACATTAAAGCTTATCCTCATTCAATACAAATCCTTAGCTGGAGAAAAAATGTGGCCCTCAATTCCCTCAATAGGTGTCAAGAGATTCTCGAATAATGACCCTAACAAGAGGATGTGGGTATCATCTCCTTCTATCAGGAGTGGTGAATCCTTTATTGGTTAATTAATTACCATCGAATATCTCAAGTTGTACCCAATTACCACCCTATGAGCAACCTCTAAAAGACAATGAGGAATGGAGTCAAAATATAGGATTATTATCCAAGATATCCTTGAGCACCTCAAGTCTAAAGATATTTACACCATTACTATGATGAAACCACCATTGACATTAGAATAGCTTATCCATATGATTGTCTCATGGCAGATCATCCAATGTACTTACTACTCTTAGTAAGCATTCACATGTTAACTTTAAACAACTCATGCTTATAGTTTATAAGATCCACTGCTTGATCTAATCAAGGAGTATAATATGTGGTAGTCTGTCCAGATTAATAATGTCCTATCTTAATAATCCTATGACTAGGGATAATTTAGATACTAACATAACTACACATGATAGAAATCTCATTATTATGATCTCATTATGATTTCCTTCATGTTGTGCAATGTATCAAGGACTTCATTACTTTGATTTAAGATCACTATCAAATCATAAAGAACATGAACATCAAATTAACGAAAAGGCCTTTTTATTAGTTAAAAAGATTTGTACAATAAGTGCTAAAGGTGATTGCCTTTAGAGCACTTCTCTAACAACCTCCCATTTGCACTATAGTCAATTGGCTTTGTATTTAATACCATAGGGGAGTACATGAGATTCATATCTCTTTTGAGGAATCGACTTAGTCAAAGGACCAATAATATTTTGACCAGTGGGCACTCTCTCTATCTTGACATCATTTCTACCAATGATTTCTCTAGTCAAATAGTATTTCCTGAGTACATATTTAGATTTCTATTAAGACCTTGGTTCCTTTGCTTGCGCTATGGCACCATTTTTGTGACACTACAATTGTACTGCATCAATAATGTTATGAACTACTCCAAGTTCCATGACGAACTTTTTGATCTAAATTGCTTCCTCTGCTACTTCTGAAGTGGTAATATATTCTGCTTCAGTTCTTGAATATGAAATTGTCTCTTGTTTGGAACTCTTCCACTGACTGCTCTACCATTTAGTGTAAAAATATATCCTGATTAGGATCTAGATTCATCCCTGTTGGATTGGAAACTAGCATCTGTATACCCACTCACGACAAGATCTCCTTCTCCATATACTAAGAATACATCCTTTGTTATACCCAAGTACTTAAAGATATTATTAGATATTCTTGATAGCCACCTAATGACCCTCTCTAGGCTCTGACTAGTATCTGTCCATAACACTTAAAGCATATGATACATCAAGTCTCGTATATAACGTAGCTTACATGATTGATCCTATAGCTGAAGCATAAGGGATCAAATTCATGCGAGTCCTCTCATCTTGTGTCTTTAGACATATAGATTTTGAGAGTGTAATCACGCGCATTATGGGAAGATAACCTCTTTTGAACTACTCCATTCTAAACCTCTTTAGCATCTTGTCTATGTATGTAGACTGAAAAAGACTAATCAACTTCTTAGATCTGTCTCTATAGATTCTTATCCCCAAAATATAAGTTGCTTCCTCAAGTTCCTTTATGGAGAAATTCTTAGACAACCAAATCTTGACTAATTGTAAAGCTGAGACATCTTTTCCTATTAGTAGTATGAAATCTACATACAATAGGAGGAATATGATTGCACTCCCACTAACCTTCTTATACATACAAGATTCATCCGGAATTTATGATAAACCAAACTCTTTGATCTTCTCATCAAATCAGATATTTCAACTCCTGGATGCTTGCTTTAATCCATAAATGGATTTTTGAAGCTTGTATACCTTATTGCCATCATTGGATATGAAACCATCAGGTTGTGTCATGTACACATTGTCAGTTAGGTTTCCATTATGGAAAGTTATTTTCACATCCATTTTTCATAAATCATAATCTTAATCAGTAGTAATGGTCAGGAGTATCCTAATGGATCTAAGCAAGGCTATTGGGCTAAATGTTCTGTTATAATTAACTCCTTATCTTTAAGATAACCTTTAGCTACAAGCCTAGCTTTATAGGAAACTACATTACCCTCCGTGTCAGTTTTCTTCTTGAAAACCCACTTGCACTCTATGGGCTTTATCCCTTCGGGTGGGTCAACCAAAGTCCATACTTGGTTTTCATATATAGAATCCATTTTGGGTTTCACGGCTTGAAGCCATTTTTCATAGTCTAAACTCTTTAAAACTTTTTCATAGGTACTAGGCTCGTCATCTTCTATGAGCAATACATTATTATGTTCACTTATGAGAAATCCATATCTCCCTAGAACATAACATATCATACTTGACCTACAAACTCCTTGTGTGTCCGAAGATTAAATTATTGTTTCATCATTATGAATAATAGCTCGAGTTCAGGTAGTTAATCTACGTCTGTTTGAGCATCTTGAACTTATATAAGTTTAATTTTTCTCCCATTGTCTTCTTTTAGAAGAAACTCTTTCTCTAAAAAGACAGCATGCTTTGAAACAAACACCTTTTGTTCCAAAATATTGTAGAACTGATATCCTATCATTTCTTTAGGATATCCTACAAATAGACACTTGTTAGATTTAGTTTCTAGCTTATCTGGCTGAATCTCTGAGATAACTTAGAAACCCTTGCCTTAAGTATACACCACCTCGATCTTATTGAATTGTTTTAATACTTCTGCCCAAGTGTTTCTCCACTTCATTTCTAAATTCTTTGAACTTTTCAAAGGCCTCAAATTTGTATCTCATCATATACAAATACCTATATTGTGAATAATCATCAATGAAGGTAATGAAGTATATGAAACCACCTGTGGCATGTATAGACATGAAACCACATACATCTGAATGTATTAAGTCCAATAACCTAGTATTTTGTTCACCCTTTCCCTTAAGAGTAACTTTGTCATCTTGTTTAATAAGCAAGATTCATATGTGTCATATAATTCATAATCAAATGACCATAAAATACCACACTTATTAGTCATACGTCTATCATTTGTATAGCCAAGGCGACAATGCCATAAATAAGATAATTTCACATTATCTTGATTTTGTCTTTTATTGTCATTGATATTTAAAATTGGATTGGACATATCTAAAATGTATAGTCCATTGCATAATGTACCCATAGCATAAAGCATTCCATTCAAACTAATAAAACAACCATTGTTACTAAAATTTAAATGGAAACTAGCTTTATTAAGACTAGAAACTGAAATAATATTCGTAGTCAATACAAGTACATAAAAATAATCATCCAATTCTATTGCAAGCCCACTAAGGAGTGTCAATATATAAGTTCCTACAACTAATGTAGCAACTCTTGCTCTATTGCCCGTGCACAGGTCTGACTCTCCCTTGTTGAGTTGTCTACTATTCCTAAGGCCCTGCATATCAGTACATATGTGTGAGCCACAATCCGTATCCAATACCCATATGTTATTATTAGAAATAGTATTAATATCAATAACAAACATACCTAAAGTAGATGGGGCGTCTGATTCCTTCTTCTTCTTCAATGACTATAGATAGGCTTTATGGTTCCTCTTCCAATGGACATCCTTGCCATAGTGGAAGCATGTTCCCTTAGGGGCAGTCTCCTTAACTTTCTTTTTGGCAACACCTCCCTTTGGCCTTGTCGACTTCTTCTTCTTTTGGTTCTTCCTCCTCGAGCTAGAAGAGTCTATCAGCATCACAGCCTTACCGTCCTTGTGGACAGATGACTCATTATTTTGAGCAAGTTGATCATCTTAATAATCGTTTTGGATATTTGGTTCATCTGATATTTAAGCATAAATTGCAAATAACTATCAGTCAAATTAGTTAGAACTAAGTCTATACTTAATTCATGATGCATCAAAAAACCTAAAGAGGCCATCCTCTCAATATAATCATTCATCTTCAATGCATATTGCACTATAGATGTCCCCTCAGCCATTTTGGAGCAAAAGAGCAACCTTGAGGTCTCGAACCTTTCAAATCTACCTTGATCATCAAGCAACTCCCTCATATGATAGACTACGGTATGAGCATCCATAGCCTTATGCTGCTTTTGCAATTTCAGTGATAGGGTGGCCAACATTATGTTGATAACGATCTCACTATCATCAAGATGGTTTCTATATGGCCTCTGATCACTATCAGAAACATCAACAGCAAGGGGACTGGGAAGTGGTTCTTCCAAGATGTAGCCTAGTTTCTCCGACTTGAGAACTATTCTCAGGTTCGTAATCCAGTCCAGGAAGTTAGGTCCAGTCAACTTATTGGCTTCTATAATTGGGCATAGGTTCACACTAGTGGTCATGATGTTGATTCTTAAAACCTATTGTCAAAGAGAAAAATGGTGTTAGATCGTACGTAAATACATGTCAATTAGGACTTTAATAACACACAATATTGCTCCCACTATTTTCTTACAAATCCATATGGCTTTATATGAATCTGAGAGAGCTTATATAGAAGTTTTCCTAGTGGGTCAATATCCAATATCCCTAAGAATGACCTTAGGTTTGCCCAATAAGCCACCTTAGGTCAATTGGTAGGTATCGATCATGCCAATTACATTTATAATGCAACTATCGAATCTAGTGCTATCAACTATTGATGTGTGCATTCACATTGGCTATCAACTCTCGATGTAGGAACATCTCATGTACACTATCGAACTTCGCCTCTATCCATGTTAACCTTAGGTTTGCCCAACAAACCAACACTTCTAGTTAAAACCAACCCATTAGTCCAAAAATCATACTTTCCTAGATGGAACATACTCGTGTAAAGCGACCTTAGGTTTGCCTAACAACCCTAACTCTAAAAGAACTATGGTTCTCACTATATTAATGGAAAGTGTTAGTTTTAATATTCTAAGTGAGGATTTCTACTTAGGTCTCATCTAACTAAGATGGTATTATATATATATATATATATATGCAATGATATAGACACCCCAATCGTATTGGGCTTAAGTCCATAACCATCCATCATGCAAGTCCAAACAAACCAAAACTTATGGGTTTAATTTGATGCATTAGAGAATGCATGTTAGGATTGTTTGGACGTGCATGATGGATGGTTATCTCGAATCAAATTGCTTACTAATTTTATCTCAGCTATATTTAATTTTGCATGTTATTTGGAATTTAATATTAATCAAATTAAATTAAACTACAATTTCTAGAAATTAATTAAAAAATTAATACACCTTAAAATTAATTATTTGATGTCAAAATTAAAAACTTTAATTTTGTCACAAATGCCACTTTCTAATCATACTACAAAATTAAACACTTTAATTTCCATAACATCAAATCATCATTCCATGCATCTCCAAGTTGTTTCAAGTTCACCAAAATAATTTTTGAATGACCCAAAATCATCAAGATAACTAAAACTACACCTAGACACGTTAAAATGACAAATTTGACATCTAAAATTTTTCCGGAAATCTAATTTTGAGCAAATTCATTTATAATGCATAAGACAATAAAATGACACAATGTTATATTTTTAAGGTTCTAGAACCAAAACATACACATAGAAAATTATCAAACAAAATAGTTCCATCAATCTCAACAAAATCAACCAGATCTGTTTATTGTTTGAAAAATTAATTAAAAACATTAATTAATTTTGGAAATTTTCCAGAGTATTAAACACATTCCAAATATGTTTACATAATTTTTCCAGGATCAAATTCTAAGAAAAACATATTCAACCTCTATAATTTAGCTAACTAACATCATATGTTCTGCAGGAAATAAGTTTTTTCACAGGTTCCCTAAAATTTGAAAATAATTATTTTAATCATATTAAAATCAATTTTCAATCACAGAAACCATCTACAAATATCTCATGAGTAGATTACTAAAAATTAATAATGAAAACAATTTTTCATAATTTAATTTCGAATTTTCTAAGAATATAACCCTCAGTTGTCACATCCATACAATCATATTGCCCATATAATAGCAACTACATCTAATAGGCATAAGATGGCTTTGATTCCACTGTTGACTTTAACAATACATGAACTTAAGAGGTGTACCTTACAATTTCCTTCATTCTTCATTGTCTTCACCTCTTTGGGTTGTCGTAAACTAAAAATACCAAAGGAGGACATCTCTAATAATATCCACGTGAAGAGCATGTTTGTAGAGATTGAGAGAAGATGATGAACACTTCACCAAAAAATCTCTTGTTTTCATACAACACTTGAATGAAAATTGATGTTTCTTACACACTTTGGCCTTCCTCTAACCCCCAACATCAATGGAGAGTTAGTACAGAATAAGTGGCTTTTAATCCCACTTAATTTAGCATGAAACTTCCACCCCTTCTTTAAAGGGTAATTTTGTCATCTTACCTAATTAGCAAGATTCACATATGTCATATGATTCACAATCAAATGAACATAAACTACCACACTTGTGTAGCTTAGTCATGCATCTCTCATATCTTGGATCCCTATCCAAAACTATTTTACTCATTCTTCACATCTTCAATGCGTATGATTCATTAAGTTCCCATTTATGTTGGCCACTTAAATTAACACTTAATTTAAGCAAGTCATGAGTAGTGTCTAGCAACACATCATGACCTCCAATTGACAGGAAACTAAGTGGTTTGACTTCCATAGACAATGTTCCCATGCAATTCATCCTTTCACTTTCTATACCCTACTTACCTCAAAGTATGGTTAAAGTGTCAACTCCAAGTAGACTGACTACATCACATCTAGATCAAGTCATGTTAGTTCTTATCCTCAAGGCTCATTACTCAATTGGATAGCCACTAAAGACTACCTTCATGACATTTCCACTTTGGCCAAAGATTCCCCCGACAAGAGCTCATAAGTGTCATCTCCTTCTATTAGGAGTGGTGAATCCTTTATTGGCTACTCAATTACCTACAAACACCTTAAGTTATGACCAATCACCACCTTATGAGTGATCGCAGTTTTTTTTTATATATGTAAGTTTTAATATTTAATCTCGATATTTCGTAAGCGTACAGGTCGTTCATATAGTACCTAAGGTGTCGACCCTATGAGGAGGGTTAGTCTAATCCTAAAATCTAAGACCAACACAATTCGCAATAATTCAAAATGTAACAAAACTAATTAAGAATTTACTTTAATCACACAACTTAATTCTAAGAATTAATTACGAAAATATTAATAAAATTGCAGTTGCAACACTAAATCACGAATCAACCTAAAAGAGCTATCAATTGAGAGAAAGGAAATTTTATCTAACTTTAATGCTAACCTAATCGACTATGAATTACTAGATTATTGGTTCTAGATGGTCTTAGGGTTGATTACTTTATCTCGAGTTATAACATTAACCCTAATTTATAAATCTTAATCAGATTATAGGAATTGCAATCTCTCGATTAACAATCTATTCAAAACCCTAATTAGATCTGAAGTTATCCAAAAACTATCAGGAACTTATGTCAGATATCTCTTTGCACAAATTACTGATTTGATTTAATTCTCGTTCTATTAAGTTATCGAACTTTTGTTAGCCCAATTTAATAATAATTCACTCAGTTCACCCTCTCATTTTATCACCAAATTATGCAAACGCAGAAATTAAATCACAATAAATCTAATAAAAAACAAATAATTAAATTTCATTAGATCAAAGATATAATAACCCAAAGGTGGGTTTGGTCATCCTCAACATTCATGCAATCTTATCATCAATGGCTATCCTAATTCTATACAATTATGAAATTGAAAATAAACTGAAAACAAGAGTGGAATGGATGATGGATGCAGCAACGTCAAGAAACCTCTTGTCCGGGAAGTACTTCGCTTAGGCTTCTTCTTCACGTCTCTCTTCCTTATTCTCTTCCTTATTATCTTCCTCATTCTTTCGATGAACTCTCTCTAGGGTTTCTCAATGGTGGTTGATGCAAAATCTCCTTCTTTATGTTCTTGTTGCTCTATTTATGTTCTTTTGTGTTTAGGGTTGAACTATTGGGGATCTAAAAGGTCTAAAAATCCCTCAAAAAGTGAAGTTTGGAAGTGTCTACGCATTTTCCTGATGCAAGCCATTACTATGGCCTACTTCTAAACCTTCTGTTACGATCGTGGCATATAGGCCCGATCGTGGGCCAACTTTGGTGCTTCTGTCATGATTGTTGCCTATTGTGCCATGATCATGGGCCATTGTTTTGACCCGAATATCTCCAAAACTTCTCTATTCTTTGATGTTGACCCTGAAACACGAACAAAACAGATCAAAGTACCTCAAAAACATAATTAAGCTCAAATACTTATACTAACCCATAAAACACTTTAAACATAAATAATTAACAAACTAATACAATTCTAACCTAAACACATACTAAATGATTGAATTAATAACTAAACATTGGTCAAACTATGCCCTAAAAAATTATGCAATTTACAATTATCAATGAGCAACCTCTAAGAGGCAACGAGGATGGAATCAAAGTACAGGATTAGTATCCAAGATATCTTTGAGCACCTCAAGTCTAAAGGTATTTGTACCATTGCTATAATGAGACTATCATTGACACTAGAATAGATTATCCATATGATTGTCTCATGGCAGATCATCCAATGTATTTACTACTATTAGCAAGCATTCATATGTTATCTCTAGTCAACTCATGCTTACAGCTTATAAAATCCACTGCTTAATCTAATCAAGGGGTATAACATGTGCTAGTCTGTCCAGATTAATAATGTCCCATCTCATTAATCCTATGACTAGGGATAATTTAGATACTAATATATTTACACATGAAAGAAATGTCATTATTATGATCTCATCATGATTTTCTTCATGCTAAATAATGCATCAAGGACTTCATTAATTTGATTTAAGATCACTATCAATTTAGAAAGAACATAAAAATCAAATTAATGAAAAGGCCTTTTATTAATAAAAAATTTTGTACAATAAGTGCTAGAGGTGATTGCCTTTACAGCACTTCTCTAACAAAATTTTCTACAAGAATCATTCTAGTAATATTTGTCCTTCTTCATACATCGGTAATCATATTATATATCTTATTTTATCTACAAAAGAGGGTGATGGTAACAAAGCTCCTGTGCTTGACATATTTAACTTCTCATTTATTAAAGAAGCTTAGTGTAATCATTCAATAAGTAGGGGTGACCATTTAATAAATTCCATATGTTACAATATGAAGAAGGGATTGATTAGAAGTGAATAGGCTACTAGGATGACCATTTCATAAATTCCACCTGTTACTTATAATTGAATCATACCTATTGTATAGAGTTCAATTTGATGAATCATAATAGTTTTCCCTCTCTTTCAATAAAGAATATATGATTTTATTTTATTCTTACAACTATTGTTTTATTGATTGGTTGGAGTGAAGTTAATTTCTTTTTGTTGGATTATTTTGGCTACTATCAGGGACTTGTTATAACTTATGTCATGGGCATTTTTTGTTTTGTCTACTTATAAATGGTTACCTCCTTTCATGTGCCACAAATTTTTATATGGTTACCTCCTTTCATGTAGGACCAATTGTTATCTTCTTTTCTTCTTAATTTAATAGTTAGTCTTTTGGTACTAATTTCCTTATTTAGCTCGTGTGAGGACTCTTGGTGTTTTTTTAAAATAAATTATTAGAGATTCCATTAATGTTACTCATTTGATATCCATAAAGGTAATACCAATTGGTGGTATTCATTTGATATCACTTTATATTGACCTACTAGATTAAATAAATCAATTCTAGGTACCCCTACAAACTTGGTCCTTAAAGATTAGTTCTTAAGTTTCTTTCAACCCATATCTTTTTTGGTTTACTTCATAAGCATTATTTCAAAGAGAAACTTTTATAGATATGTCTATAATCACCATAAAATGGCATTTAACATTATGAGAATTGAAAGTGCTATTACCATATGAGAAAGACCTCTAAAAGTACAGCTTATATGCATTTTTAGGTTTAGTTAGAGGATATGGGTTATGCAATGCGTCCTTTTCAACCTATGAGGGATTATGTGGTTCTCTTTAAGTGATAGTGGAGCCTAACAAATGGTTTAGCATATGCTATGCTCTTTTAATGAAAATATGACCTACGGTGATTTAGAGAAAATGTCGTGCTTCTTTGTTTCTTATAAGGTCCATATTAAATAGGATTTGGAGTTCTCTTTATATGATAGTACAGCCTAATAAATGATTAGCATCTGATATACTCTTTTCATGATATAACCTATGGTGATTTAGAGAAAATGCGATGCTTTTTTGTTTCTTATAAGGATTGATATTAAATCGGAGCAATTATCATGTATTTATGCTTATAAAGAGACCAATAATGATTATGAGTTTGTTTCGTACCATTTTAATGGTAAAGTGGTCTATATGAATGAGAAGGATATTATAAGTTCTCTTGAGATGCCTATTTTTGCCTTAAGTATTATACCTTCTTAGTTTAGAATGTGATAGATACATGAATTTCCTTTTGCTTGGGACTTAGAGGATGGTAGATGAGCACTATTTTTTTTGTAAACATTTAAAAATTTAATATAATGCATGTGAAGATTCAGAAAAAGTCTCATTATATAGCCTTTACAAAAAATACTCTAGGCATTCTTTAATGTAATTCCTTAAGTGAATCTAATTCCATACATATAATTAAAGTTGTTTTAAGGTTAAAAAGCAATTTTTATGCATGAAACGAATTCCACATCTCATGGGAGGTTTAGAAAATAAACATTTAATATGTATGAAAAAAATGGTTATGCAAAAAAACCCAAATAAAGTTAATTTTTGTCTTTTTCCATAATAATGGTTTTGTATACTAATGTTTTTTGCATAATAATGGTTATGATCTTGCAAAAAATCTATATGTTGTCTTTTCCATATTTGATATTACAAAAAGTGGTTATGATCATATTGACGTTAATTGTTCTTCTTGAAGTAGAGATCAAGGCTTCAATCGCTTAAGCAATATTATAAGTTGTAGGATATGAAAACATTAATAGAAGGAAATCAAAATATGGAATGCACAAATCATGCATATCTATACCTATGCTCAATTCAAAACTTATTAAAAACTAGCTAATTGTTTATTGTGTTTCTTGCAGGGCGTGTTCCATGTTGAAGAGCATCAATAATTGTCCAACCTCATCCATCTTCTTTATACTTTGTGATTGTCTATCTATCAAGGTAAGTCATTCAACTAAGTAATGTCTGCAATGTAACATCCTATTTCTATATTAAGGGTTAGAACCATAGATTTCTATAAATGAGAAATAGCAATGAGAGATTAGAAATTTGCATTTGATACTCCTGCATAATATTAGCATACACATACATGAATTTGATTACTTTATACACATTACAATGACTATTCACACACTCATTTGACATTTTTTGGGTATAAATGATTGTTTTAATGTGATTATGATATGGACAGTGAATATTTTGCCTTAAAAATTGATCTGGTTATTGATTAAGGATTTTTGGAGAAATTTGAAAATTTTCTGAGATTTTGGGTATTTATGGACTAGGAAAAATGTCAAGTAGCAAGACAAGTAATAAATGGTAGTAGAATTCAGTTTCAAATGATAATGGAAATTTTTGGTAAGTGACATTAAGATTTAATGACAAGCGTTATAGAAAATCGAGAGACAATTGGAATAGAAATGGGGAAACCAATGGGCTAGTAGTTAAAAGAACCAAATGGAAACCACAAGCAAGTGACAAGTGTCACTTGCCTTGCCACTTACTTCAACTCACAATGGTTAGGGTAAAAAACCCTCTTTTACTTGTTCCTTCATTTTTATTCATGCTCTCATCTTCTTTGTTACTTTCTTCGTTTTCTTCTCCATCAAATACACTCTTATCTCACCACTCCACATTGATCTTTGCTTATGTCAAAGCCCTTGCTATCTCTTTTTCTTATTGAAATCTAACCTATTCCACCCTCCATGATGATGATTGTGTATCATAAGGAGTTAGGGTTTCCTGAAGACTCTTGAAGAACCTTTGGGTAAATCAAGTAAGAAACATAATAATCTTTATGGCTTTGTTAAGTGAATCATACTTGATGATAGTTTAAGAGGAGGAATGATCATGACAAAGATGTTGAAAATATGTGTGTAACGTGTATGAATAATGGACATATCTATGTCTTGCTTTTGTGTTTATGAGGTGTTTTACATTATGGAATGTCATAATGTTGGATTGATAGAATAAATGGTTTATGAGAGAGTGCAAAAATATTGATGATCGAGTAATGGGCGTTGAAGAATAAATATATATGTATATGTTTTGTTTTTAACAGTATCAAAATCATAAGTTATAAGCTATTGTATAGAGGAAATAAGTTGTGAATTAAGGTTTACTAAAGGTGAAATTAGGCTAAAGAAAAGACTAGTATAAGTATAGAATCTTGAAAAGTGATGAACTAGGATAAAAATGATGATGAAGTGTGCTGGAATATGTTAAATGGATTGTTTTCACTAAACAGGCATCTGTATTTTAGCTATATCTTGATTAGTGATATCCAAATGGGATGATTTTTAATTTGGATTAAACTAGAGACTTATGGATACAATCTTTATAAAGGAATTGAATTTTAATTCTGTCCCTAAGGGATCTAAAATTTGGCTTGAAGTTGAGTACTAGGTGTTGTCGCCGTTTGAGGTCTCTAGTATTTTAGGTATAACTCACAGAATACTAAACCAAACTGCATAAATTTAATGTCAGCAGAAACTTAAGACATATAGAAACATTTTTTTAGAAGAAGGTGTTTACTAAATACTTCATTTTCTAGGTCATAATAAAAACTAACCTAAAAATAGAGTTGGAAAAGTTGGACAATAGGAAGAAAACTTTTGGAAATTTCGGACACAAGCATCCCATGATCATGGGAATGCCATAAAGGGCAGAAACTTTCCATCAATGAAACCCACGATCATGCGAAATGGTCCATGATCGTGGGAATGGTATATAAGTGAAACATGCATCTTTCAAGTGTAGTTTGGAATAACAAATGGTTAGGCACTTTCATGTTATGCATCTAGGCTTGAATGAAGCTTGAATTGAACTTATAATGATGCTTGAATAAGCGATTAAATGAGTGATATGATTAGGCTAATAATTGAGGATATAATTTAAAAATTAAATGTTCAAATCTGAAATGTTGGAGATGTTATAAGAATAAAAGTGACCCTATAAAGGATAATGTGATTCAAATAAGATGAATAATGAGTAATAAGTCAAGATGAATGATAAATGGTATATTTTGTGATCTTAGGAAGCTAAGATAACCTTAGTGAATGATTGAATGATGTGTATTGAGTAAGAATGAATAAGAACTTGAATATTATGTGAGCATATGATGCTAGAAAAGAAATCATGAATGATTGAATTATGTTATTTGAATGACCAAGTTCTTTGAGGTATGAACCTAAAAGTAAGCTTGACCCACAAAAATGATGTTGTTAATAATCAAGTGATGTGATTAAGGATAAATACCAGAGATAGTCAATTTGAGCATGCATTATACATTACACATATATACATGTGTATCACTGAATGTTTATGTGATTGTGCAAATTAGTAATATATGTACAATGTGTGTATTACATGATGTGGATACATAAGATAGAAAGTCAGCATCCAGACATTTCCGGATCATGGAAGCTAGTGCTAATTTAGAGCGCACTGTGAGTAACTTAAGAAGGACTTACATTGAATTATTATTTGCTTACATTCTGTATTAAATTATTATATATTGTGAATGTGTTGATTCTGGACAATAAATGTCTGAGGCATTTGATGGATCAAAAACATGTTGGAAGTGCTCGTTGTAATGTGAATTTGACTGAATAAATGATAATCAACTTAATTATTGAATGTCAGACCAAGGTCCGATGAAAAATGTGAATGTGAGTACGAATGTGAACGATTAAGCACTAGACATTGATTGAATACATGTGATGCATTTCACTACATGTATGCATGATAATATAAAGGCAACTGTGACTTAAGTAGCCATCGAAAAAGAGCTTAAAGCTCATAAAGTTGGAAGAGCATCTGGCTCACTATGTATAATGAACCCTATATCCCCAACGGATAAGGGATAGTTATTAATGAGCCCAGTATCCACAATAGATACAGGACAGATATAGGTATTTGATCATAACAACGTAATAATTGAATATCAGTCTCATGAGCATTGCATATATATTAATATGTATGTCTTGAATGATTGAAATGTATTGCTGAATTGTCTTGAATGAGAAATGTAAAAATTGTGAACAAAGAGTTTTTTTATGCTACATGATGATAAATGAAATGATGTGACTTATGTGATTTTATTAATTTTTGTGTTATGTGATATAAGTGAACCATCGAGGATGATTAACTCACTGAGTTTGTAAAACTCACAAAAATTGCAACATTGTCTTTCAAGCTCAAAGGGAATCTCTAGCTCGACAAATTTGAGTATAGCCATAGCATTCGAATAAGAGATAGAGGCCAGCATCAGTTCGCGTCTGCATATGCATTTCATTATTTTTGTATTAAAGTGTGTATTCATAAGCACTTTACAATGTAAATTTAAATAATTCAAAAATGAAATGATATTTTGATTGAAAGCATTTGTACTTATAATGGGCCCACATGATTACTTAAATTTTGATGATATGAATATTGTTTGTAACACTAGTAATTGGAAATGTTTATGAGTAAAATGGTCCATTATTGACTATTGGTTTTTCGAAATATGCGTGTGATGCATGAAAAAAATTTAATGATTATGATTGACTGACTTTCCTAGCATGTCACCCCATAAAGTATGTTTTCAAATACCGATGGCATATACAGGAATATGCCCTATGAGAGTGAAGTGCTACATGCAACATGATTGATTTTGTGTTGTTCTTTGCAATTTTACCTTTAAGAATGATTGATGAGATTTTAGGTTGGGGTTTAATAGTCTAAGTATTTATGTTTAGGCATTGTTTAAATTGAAACATAAAGACTCGAACTTCAATGTGATTAATTCAAACTTAGTATTAACATAAGAAATTCATGTAATTGACATGACAATTCTTTGCATAATAATCCCCTAGAATGGTATATACGCTACAAACCCGTGATGCAACTCCCATAATGCTTATTAATGAAAATTCCACAAGCCTAGGAGTCACAGCAAGAACTTACTTTCTTAATTCATGTGGTCTAACAATGCCACGACCATAGTGCTTATTTAAAATCAAACTTTGGAAATGAACTTGTAGTTATTAATTCAAACATAAAAACTTGAACTTTAATGTGATTGCTCAATCTAGTGTTGGAATTAATATATATAAGCAAAAAATGTGTTTTTGATCTTTTTAAGGGAATCGATTTTATTTATTTTAAATCAATTTCCACTCTTTTTATTTTAATATAAAGTTAAAAAATATGTAGGTTTTTTTTTAAAGTCACTTCTTATAAGATATTCGTTGGCAAATTGCTTTATTTGACTGATACCCAGATATGTTGCCCATCAATTAATTTAATATATCAATAAGCTAAGTACAGTTCATTTGTATGTTGCTTCAAAGGTATTAAGATATATTAAGGATAATAAAGATCAAATCCTTATCTTTCCTCAAAAATTCATCTATGAAGTTGTAACTTCTTATGACTTAGAATGTGGGGTCTATCCAATCACTAAGGTGGAATTGGTTATGATTGAGTTTTATAATTGTGAAATATGGTGGGATAGGTTGGTTTCAATTTGGAGGGAAAATGATCAAAGACCTATAAAAATTTAGGGGAAATGAAGGATCTAATGATGTGTAAAGTAAACATTAAATGTTTTGTAAGATTAATATGGATACTACCATAATGATTATTACATCTAACTATGAAATCACTTTTTTAAATAAAAATTTTGCATAAATGAGTCATATTGATAGATCTTGGCTGTATAGATGATTAACACCTGATGGTTTCATTAATCCTAAGTTTGATGAGGGAGTTGAAGCTTTTATTGACTATGCATGTTCTTAACCTGCATATATGGATGGTCCAAAGATCAGATGTCTATGTAAAAAGTACAAACATATTCATTTTCTTCCTATTGATGAAGTGAATCTCTATTTGTTAAGAAAAGGGTTTGTTCCAAATTATTTTGAGTGGACATGACATAAGGAGCCATTAATTTGTAGCATCGCAAAAGGTAATGAAGTAAACTTGAGAATAAATATGGATAGGTTTGAAGGGGGAACTAGATTTATAACAAATAATATAGGTGCAACTAAAAATCCTTACACCTAAATAGTTTATGATGTAGTTAGTTATACATTTTAGGAAAATATAGAAAAGCTTGAAGAAGAACCAAACCCAAATGTAAAAAAAAATTTGACTTACTAAAATCAGCTAACCAAGAATTATGGCCAAATTGTGAGACCATGACTCAATTATCTTCAATTGCTCAAACGTTGAACATAAGTTTGAAGCACATATTTCTGATCAAATTTTGGGTAAAATTCTTGCTTAGTATAATGAATCATTGCCAATTGAACATACAATGGTTGATAATTTTTATAATATCAAGACACTTATTAGGGGTTTTGGTTTGCCAGTTAAAAAAATGATTATTGCAATTTAGAATGTGTTTTGTTTTGTAGAGATGATCTGAATTACAGAAGTGTAAATTTTGTAGTTACTCTAGGTTAAAACCTAGAAAGCATACTATAAAACAAAAATTAGTACCCTAGAAATAGATGTATTATTTCCCACTAACTCTGAGACTTCAAAGACTATCTACCTCTGATGTTACTGCATCTATCATATGATGACATAATGAACATGAATAGGAAGATGGAATAATGAGCTATCCATCAGATGCACTCACATGGAAACATTTCAATAACACTCATTATGAGTTTGTAGCTAAAAGTTGAAATGTTAGGTTGAGATTGTTGATAGATGGATTCCAACCTTTTAGTCGATCAGGCCAACAATATTCATCATGGCCAATCATAATTACTCTTATAATTTGCCTCTATGAATTTGTGTGAATGAGGCATATATGTTCTTAAAGGTAATTATGCCAAGGCCTATGAATCCAAAGCATAAAAATTAATGTATTCTTACAACCATTGGTATCTGAATTGCATCATCTTTGGGAATTTGGTATGGAGACATATGATATGTCTCTTAAAAAAAAATTTTTTAGAGAAGCTTTGATGTGGATTATTAATGAATTCCCTATGTATTCTATATTGTTTAGATGGAGCATAGTAGGGAAATTGGCTTGTCCTTACTGTGGTGATGATTTTGATGTGTTTTATCTTTCTAATGGGGTTAAAACATCTTAGTTTGACAACCATAAGAAATTTCTTCATCCAAATCATCCATTTATACACAATAAATAAAAGTCCATTAACAATAGGATGGTAAAACACCTCCTTCCCCTCACAAAGCTGGTGAAGAGATATTTTAGGAGATTGATGAATTAGTGTTGCTGAAAATTACATAACTTGAAGCTGAAGAAGTTAATAGAAGAATTGGTTAAAACTTTAGTTGGAGAAAATGAAGTATCTTTTGGGATTTTCCATATTGGAAAACTAATTTGATACGTCATAACCTAGATGTGATACATATTGAAAAAAACATATTTTTGACAATTTGTTCAACACAATAATGAACATTGAATGGAGGACAAAAGACAATGCAAAATCACGGGCTGATTTGAAAACTTTTTGTAGAAGGATAAGTTAAATAAAGATCTTCGCACGGGTAAATATTTAAAACCATATTATAATTTAGACAAAAAAACAAAAGGAATTTTTGTGTCAATTGTTGAAAAGTCTAAATTTTCTTGATGGTTAATTTCGAATTTGGCAAGGTGTGTGGATATGAAGAAGTACAAATTATTTGGGGTAAAAAGTCATGATTGCCATGTGTTTATGCAAAGGCTAATTCCAATTTCATTTTGGGAGTTGCTGCTAAATAAGGTTTGGGAAGTTATAAAAGAACTAAGTTTATTTTTCAAAAACTTAACATCGTCTGAAATAAAGTTGGTTGAAATGGAAAAACTAGAATGGGAAATTTCAATTATCTTGTGCAAATTGGAGGGGATTTTCCCTCCAAGCTTCTTTGACTATATGGAGCATCTACCTGTACATTTAGCACCCGAGGCTAAACTTGATGATCCAGTTCAGAATCGATGGATGTATCCGTTTGAGAGGTAATTATAGTTAATATTTAAATAAAACTTATAGCATATTTTAATCATAGAATTGCAATAACCTATTTGTAATATAGATATTTGCATCACTTAAAGAAAAATGTCAAAATAAGGCTAGATTTGAAAGTTCGATATGTAATCCTTATTTAGTGGAGGAAGCAAGGACATTTTGTTCACATTATTTTAAGTCATATGTGCACACAAGAGAAAGAAATGCTCCTCGTAATGATGATAAGGCAAAAATGGGTAATGTTGATGGTAACTTATCCATTTTCACATATCCAAGAAGAACATATAGACATTTAACAAGAAAAATGTTAACAGAAGAAGAAATAGAGACTGCCCATGACTTCATTTTATTGAATTATCAAGAGGTTTAACCTTTCATACAATAAGTTCAAGTTGATTTTGAAATTGATTATTTAGGTTTTTGAAGTTAGTATTGTTCACAACTAAAATACATAATAATGTTTTTAGATTATACAAGGAATGGCTATGCGAGCTAACGCCCAAAATAATACAAGATGATATCAGTAAAAAAGTTAAAAGACACTTTCCTCAATGGTTCGAGAAATATGTAAGTTTTCACTTGTAATAACTGAAATGGTTGAATTATTAGATCAAAGTGTTTAAATGACATTCTACTATTTAATATGATAATTTTTCTTGTTTAGGCTTCAAAAAATGTAATAGAGAACAAGTTTATATGTGATCTTGCAAAAGGATCTTTGCGAACAATTAAATCATATGCGGCGTATTTTATTAATGATACAAATTTCATACATAATATCAAGGTCATAACATGGCAACAATAAATAGTGGGGTTTGCATACAGGTAGAATTGATGGATTACTATGGTAAAATTATTGACATACTTGAAATTGAGTATCCTGCATTGTTAATAAAATGAAGTGTGATATTTCAGTGTGAATGGTTTGATCCAGCTCTTAATGTTGGAACAAAAATGCACAGCTGATATAATCTAGTTAAAATCAACTAATGAAAAAATTTTAATCAATTTGAACCTTTTATGTTGGCGATGTAAGCGATCTAGAGTATTATGTCCCTTTTCCTAGCTTACGACGAGATAAGTCAGATTAGTTGGCTGTTTACAAAGTAAAATTTAGAGGTGTTTTTGATTTACATAGAAGAGAAGAAAATAAGAGAATTAAGAATGAAGCATTTCAAAAAGATGTTTATGAAATAAATGCATGTGTAACATATGAAGAGAATGATATGCATTATATGCATGCATATGGAAAGGCTTATTCCTTCTAACTAATTGCCTCTTTTTTATCTCCTAGTCTTTGGACTAACTTCTGTTATTAGATCACTATTCAAATTTTTGTTAATGATTATGGGTAGTGTCTCGTTCTCTCCAAATGAAAAACACTCAAAATGAGTTAGTAATAGACTTAGCTCTATCAAATGGAAGGTGATAATTTTGTGTGAAAATCATGTAGCTTTATAAAAGAAACTTCTTTTTTTTCATTTGATTTCCGTAAGTGTAAAGTTACTATAGTTTCATTTAATTCTTCCTTACTTCTTTTCTATCCATCTTCTAACTCAACACATCTGTTCAAGGCTACCTCTAGTTCATTATGATTTTTTACCCCAAAAACTCTTAAGCTATATAATTAATAAGATCGAAGGTATTAATATCACAGATAGAAATAATAACATTAAGGTGTTTCATAGCATAAAAAATATTGAAACAAATGACTTCACCATCAAACCCTTGTAAAAAAAGTACCATCATATACATCTATTTTTATATGAGTTATGTTGAGGAAACATCTTCTTAACATTATAGGTGTAGAATTAAGTGACTAGTGATCTTTCATGTCCAAAATGTCAAAATTAACTAGAGATACTAACTTATTTACCTTTACTAACATCCTTTATTACCCTTTTGGGTATGTATTAATATAATTAGTTCATTAGATAATAAAATGTACTTCTAAAGAGGCCATATATTTAATTAATCATATATTAAATATAGAATAACATTAATAGAAGCCTTTAAATATAGTATAGCTTTCTTAATTATGATGTTCCCTATCTTATAAAGAATGATGAACGTACGTATTAAGATCCTTGTACTTAGGCTAAGGTTTTCTTTAGAAGACTACTGAGAAATTTTCACCCATTATTATCTTCTCTTTATCCTCCACTTTTGAAATGTCTCTAGAATATCTTTGTACTTTGCTTTTTTCTTTGGCATTGCCAACCTCCTAGGGAAAGGAAGAACTAGATTATGTTTAAAAAAGAAAGAGGGAACTTTTATTTGGGTTCAACTATAGTCTCTTCATTCTTTACTACTTCTAAATCTTTATTGAGGGTTATCCTTTTTAGTTCCTGAACTTCTTTTTAACATAATTACATTCATTCTTTTTTTACTTACAAAAATTTAGGACGGCAACTTTCCTCTAGCTTGAGCTTCTGTACTACTTATCACAATTTCCAATTGACTTATTAGATTTTCTAAATTCCAATAGGTCTTGCCTCTTTTTTTGAAGTATATAGTATTTATAATAAGTTATTTATCCATGTTATTTAAAGATAAGTTTGACTTCTAACTTTGAGGGAGCTATTTTATGGGTTGGAAACCTCACAACTTCTTTGAGTGAAGTGAAGTTCTACTTGTCTATTACTATAGCTGAAGTTTGGATAATTCCTTTAACCTGTGTAAATTTGTTAAAGAAAGGATCATATTGCCTTGGTGATCTTAGGAAACTGAGGAACTTTTACTACTCATGAAAGATTTTCTCTATTATACTACCTTATGTCATATTTCTTTCCTTATCTTTAAAATTCAGCATCAAAGAAACTATTTCTCTAGAAATGTATGATAAATCTTATTCCATGAGTGAACCTAATTATAGGTAATACAATCAATCTTTAAAGTAATCTTTAAGAAGAAAGGAAAAGCTTTGCTTAATACATTCTTTTGTTATTTCTTATAGCTTTATAGTGGAGCATACTACATAGAGCTCCTTTAAGTATTTATGTGGATCTTTTCCTGTAAGATCTCAAAACATAAACAATAAATGTTTAGTCTTAATTTCAATCCATAAGCAGCTTCTAACTTATGAAACCCAATATATAACAAATGTTGATTTAAGTTAGAAGCAACAACCAACTCCTTTAAGGTTTAAAGTTAAACCATAGTCTTTTCCAATGCTAACTTTAAGTCGTCATCAAATAAGGGGTTTGACACTAAATTGTCCTTTTTCTAACTTTTATCTGGCTTCTCTCCTTAGCATATATAATATTCTTCCTATTTTTAAATGAAATAGTAATTCAATTTGATAAAAAGATTGAGTATTTAGCATGCAAAGTTAAGGAAAATGATAAGCCATAAATAAGAAAGTAAAATAAATAACATAAACATTGTTGGATCAATTCCCTAGTAATGATGTCAAATTTTGGTATAATGTTGCCTATACTAAAATACAAACCTTACTCTCAAAATCTATACAATACTAAAAGTAAGAGTCGATCCCATAGATCATGTTTTATGCTTGAGAATAAGAATAAAAAGGAGTAAAAATATGGTTAAATAATTACAAAAAATATAATAAAGGAACAATGTAAATTAAAAATGAAATACCATTAAAAGATAAACTTTAGTCTAGTCCACATGCACCATGGGAATCGTATATCAATCATGGATATAGGAATAAATAAATATAATACTTCAACCAATCATCATTGAAAGTATCTATATCCTTCCTTAATCTTATTCAAATGGAGACAGAAACAAGCTAATTTACCTAATTATTGAACAACCATTATTTAATCTTGAAGATTCAATTTAGCATTTGCTTAAAGAAGTATAAAGATTGATAAAGCAAAATGACATAAGTACAAGCTATTGCATTTAATTCAATCATTTATTCCCTTTAGGATATAAAAAATTAGTTCATAAATTCATTAAACCCTAGTTTCTTCATAGATTAAAGGGATTAAAACCTACAAATTTAATATCTAATCCAGTTGATGATTAAACCAAATAATGAACTAATATGCTTAAAAATAAAGTGAATATAAAAAAAATCATAGAATAACATCCAACTCAATATATTAGTTGAACAATAAAAAAAATCAAACTTTAAAGATTTATACATCTCAAGGTATTAGTTCCCTTCGACCAAGTGTAGGAGGATAACCACATAGAGGTATGGCTAATAGGGAAAAGAAAAAGAAATGATAGAAAAGAAAGAAACTAGTGCTAGCCTAGACCTTAAAACTACTTAAAATGAAAAATCCTTCGAAACTAAGGTTTTTAGCCTATTTAAATAAAGGAAGCATCTTCTTTTCCTTAAGGATTAGAGCATGAGACACAATTGCTTCCTAGATCATGCATTTTATAAGCTCTATCTAGAGAGGGGCACAGACCCTAATTGGCCTATGTTTGAGACCATGGATCTTATTGTAAATTTTGTTAAAATGGACATAGACAGAAATGCACCCATGTTATAGTTTGGGATCTTTTTGTAACTTTTTTGGATATAGACAAAGGCTAATACATGCCTATATCTCTGGCTATTTATTTCGTTATAAATTTTCTCCATTATCCTGCCTCCCTTTAGTCCAAATATTAAACTATATCTTCAAATTTAGGTTGTTTAAAAGGAACACGAGCTGAAGCACAACCATGTGTCGAGCCATGTTTAACCAACAGTTATATTTTCTTCATGCTTTTCCTTATAAACTTCTCCAATTCTTGGAAAAGTTTAGCTTTAAGACCACATCTTCTCAAATACATCAAGAGTTATTCCTATATATCTCATTTTCTGTTAAAAATCTCCAATTGTTGGGACCCGATCTCGGAACCGGACCCCAACCGGAAAATGCAAAAAATGAAACGAAATTTCGAAACGAAGATGAGGTTTGAATCGAAAGGTTCGAAAGACAAAGCGAACAAAAGGTAAAACAATAATCGAAACAAATCGAAGGAACGGATCCTACAAGAAGGAATCCGAAATGGAAATATAAGGCGAAATCATATCGGAAATGAATAACATACGAAACGAAGTCGAATCGAAAGCGAAATCCCAACCTAAACATGGGAAATTCAAATCCAATAAATCAAATCGGAAACAAACAAACGGTTTGATCACAATGAAACGAATTCCGACATCCGAGAAATACAAAGAACAGAGAAAATCGATCGCGTTGGAAACCTTAAGACTAATCCAATCCGAAAGTCCGTCAGAATCGGTATAATTTTTTTTCACCTTTTATCAAATTCTTATCTTACTCAAATCCACTTACTTTCCTCAATGAAATTCTTAATTCATCCAAACTTCTTATATACACAAACAATTTCCAAAATCCATCTTATTACCAATTTTATCAAAATTTGGGCAGCATAACGGTTGCATTTTTAAACCCAAAATCTGCAAATGGTTTAAATTACACTTCTATATATCCAATCAATCCACACAATTCATCAAATTCATCAGACCTCCTGTCCGAAATCCCAACATATACAAACACAATTCTAAACCTAGCACTTCAACAATTCCAAATCATGATCAGAATCATCCATATCCAAATCACAATCAAATCTTGATTCAATATACAATTTCATAAATCAAATACATCCTGAAATGACTGTTTGTCATACATTAATGGGCAAAGCAAACCTTATACAAACCGATACAAAAATCCAAAATACATAATTTACAAAATAAGCAAAACAAATAGATGGCTTGACTTTCTTTCATCCGATCTCCTGCTCGAAACCTGGAGATGGGGATGAAAGGGGGTGAGCTAGATAGCTCATGGATAATATGTTTATAATTCGAAAAATAAGCATAAAACATTTTCAAGCAGTTTGCTATTTATAAATATTTCCCAATCAGGATTTTATCGAAAACTTATTTTCAAACTTTTCAACTCTTCAAAATCAATCATAAACGATTTCTAAAGTTCATGGTTGAAAGCTTATTTTTTTTCATTTCTAAATTTTCTCCTTTCAACAAATTCATAAAATAATTTCAAAACTTTCACGGTTGAAAATTTCAAATTCTCATTCTTCGAAATTCGAAAACTTCTCGCAATTCATAAATAAATTCGAAAACATGAATGCATCACATATAAATGCATCACATTAGAAACAAATTAAAAATCACATAACATATCAAACGGTTTGGGTCGGTCCAAAACAGAACGTACTGCACATTCCCGCATAGCGGTCCTGTGCAGTCGTGAACAGAATGTACTACACTTTCCCGCATTGCGATCCAGTGTAGCCGTGAGGGAGTCCGAAATCAGAGCTCCAATGCCACTAGCGGGCAGGCGGGAGAAGCCTTTTAAAAATGAGAACAGTGCACTGACTCAACTTATAGGACCTAACCAAACCCACATATCACATACTTGAAAAGAAAATTGCCCGAAGGCAAAACTTGAAACTAATCTTTTCATATGTTCCAATTGTGTCGTACTTGACACATTCATATATACGTACTCGCATAAATTCATATAGCAAACAAATAACAATTCAATGCATATAACAATCCAATGCACTTGTCACAATTTCCATCATAAGTCAAATGTCCAGGAATGCACAAATTTCCACTTAGCAATTCAACAAAATCATAAACC
>JAOSBN010128075.1:0-30196 GCA_027563595.1 Erythroxylum suave
GATTTCAGACAAAATATGATTACTCCCCTTTTAAGCCCTTCGGTGAACTCAAACCGTTGCTACATTTTCAAGAGGGAATGATATTTAGCTACTCATTGTCGGACTGTCTCTCCACTGGTGAAGGTTGGAAGTCGCTATGGTAACAGAAGACGGTGTTGAATGAAGTGAAGGTGATGATCGGTGATGAAGAAAACGGAAGATGATCGTGAAGGAATCGCCTTCTACCTCTGAAGCGTGTCCTCTATTTTTGCTCTCTTTGACCTAAAAATAGCCAAGTTTATAAATGATGGATGCGGGTCGGGTCAATACAGTGAGAGACGTTTCTAAATGGAGCCCGGTATTTAATTAGCTCGCCGCGACGAAGTGAGTATAGGCGCCGCGGCGTGTTAATTCAGATCCCTTCGCCACGGCGTGCACTTGATAGAGTCACAGCGTGCTTTCCTTTAATCCTCGTCGCGGCAAAGTACTTCGTAGGCGCCGTTACGTGTGTGGCTCTGATGTCTTTGCCGCGGCGAGATGAATCTAAAGCCGCAGCGTGCACTTCGTGATGCTTTTGACTCTTCTTTTCCCCTACAATATCAGAAGACAATTTGCAGTATCAATATTCTTAGAAAAATTATCATGAAATTAAAGTCAATTTATGACAAATCTATTGTCAAATTGTATAATATGTGAACTTATATAAAGGACTAATTAAAGCACAAAAATTATAAATTAAGAGTCAAAAAGTACATTAAAGATAGCAAAAGTGTAGCCAATTTATGTAATAAACTTGGGCTCAATCAGAACTGTAGACTACATTTACTCTCCATTGTGTCGTCCTTATGTAGACTGTGTTTTCTCTCCACTGCGTCTTCGTTTCTTGCTAGTTTTTCTTTATACGTTGTCATTTTGGACAAGCTCTTTAATGCTTTTAATGGCTTCAGAACTTCATGCTTTAATCTTGTATTTGTATTCCATCATTAAATTTACATGTAAAATCAATAGGAACACAAAATAAGAAATTAAAACTAAAAAAAATAGGAATGAATTCAAATGAACTAACGTATAAAAATATAGCAAAATCCATTCACATCAAATACCCCCACACTTAGCATTTGGCCATCCTCGGGTAAAATATTAAAATTGAGCTTAAAGATCTAAAAACATTTATTTAATTCCTATATTTTCCAAGACAATATAATCATAACCAAAGATGAGTGACATTAAAAAATCATAGCAAGAACTTAACATTCCAAGCTTTTACTCATGATCAATCAACATTTAATACCTTCAAAAACTAAGTTTAAGTAAAATATATCTGTAGGTACACTCTACACTATTTATGATCATGACAATCCATAACCTTGCTTATCATTTCATTTCTCCACTTCTGTAATTCACTTGTAAAATCATGGATCAAGGGACCTTTAGGGTTGTAATATGTGCAAAGGTAAGGAGTGATGTATTTAGCTCAAGTGGCATGAATGTCCTTAAGCTAGTGAAATAAAGCAACACTTTTTAAAAACTAGGTACCTTTAGCTATAATGAATACAACATTTATATTTCAGAACCCTATTTAACTTTCACACATAAACCATATGAAGCATATACCAATCTAAAAGAATCACTCATACAATTGATGCTAACAATACATTGAAACCATAAGAGTGAACCTTCCAAGTTAACATCTACCTCATATTCAATATATTCAAATATCACATTCATTACAACTCTAAAAAGATGCATTAATCATGAATGATTTTGCAAATTCACATGCACTTCTTCCTTGATAAATTTATTTAAACAATTTTTTTCATTTTTTCTTCTTTCTTTCTTTTTCTTTTCTATTCTCTTTTCTTTCTATTTTATAAAATTAAAAGAAACTACATTATTATGGGAATTGCAATGATCAGACATAAATAACATCCCAATCATTATAGCCAATCCACACATATGTACAACCCCACACTTACACTTTTGTATGTCCACAAACTCACCAATCGTATATGCTCCACTAGCTTTACGGCTTGGGTAGGATAGTTGGTTAAGTATAAAGCATGTTGATAGTTATGATGTGCATCATGTTTTAGGGTCTAAATTGTTATGTATTAAGTGTTAAATTGAGTGTTTAGTGTGCATTTAGGATAGGATTTTGTTAATTTATGTATTTAAGTGTTTTTTATGGGTTAATATAAGTCTTTGTGTTTAAATGTTATGTTTTTAAGGTACCTTGATGTGATTGTTAATGTTTTAGGGTCAATGTCAAAGAACAGAGAAGTTGCGGAGACTTTCAGGCCAAAACCACAACCGAAGATCATGGCAATGTGAGCCACTACACCCTAAGCAACGATTGTGGCACATGAGCCACGATCTTGATAGAGAGATCTGATCCAGGCCACGATTGTGACAGAGAGGGGCAGATATTAGCTATGATCTTCGTAGGCAGGGCCACAATCGTGGCCTGTGTCTGGCAGACATGAAAACAACTGAAAATTTCAATTTTCTAGGAACTTTTTGGACTGTTTTAACCCCAAATAAACCCTCGGGCGACCAAGGTATTTAAAGAACGTGAAGAATACAAAGAAGAGAGCTTTTGATCAGTAACCATGAAGAAACCCCAAGTGAGAAAACTTTAAGAGATTGAGAAAGAGAAGAAGGAGAGAGAAGATGAAGATGACAGACTCGACATGCTTCCCATAATAAAAATCTTTCCTAAATCATGGCTTCCCATTATCCATTCGAGTTCTTATTCTTGTTTCATTCAATTTTATCTGATCATAGAATTGGGATATATAGTTCGATGATAGAACTGAATTGTGATTGATGTCCTATACTGACCTTTGGAATATTATTTTTGGTTTAATGAAATTTGATTGTTTTATATGTTTATTGAATTAATTGAGGTTTAATTTTTCACTTCATATCTCGATAAGAAACTAAGAGGGTGAATCGAGAAAAATGACAAATTAGGCTAAAGAGAGTTAGGTAATTTAATAAATTCAAAATTAAATCAGGTTGGTAAATTGTGTGTAGAGAGATCATATATAGGTTTCCAGTTGTTTATTATAGAACATAAGAACTGATTAGGTTTTGGATCAGTTGTTAATTGAGAGAATACAACTTGCCATATTCTAATTAGGGTTTATGCTTTAGGATTATATTATAACTTGAGAGGAGAGAAGTTGACCTTAGGACTGTCTAGAACCATTAATTCGTAATTTGTTAGGTAGCATTAAAGATACATAATTTTCCCTTTCTCTCTTTTGGTTATCTCACTAGGTTTAATTTTAGGGTGTGATATCATTATTCAATAAATCAATGAATTTTCATTAATTGTTATTCATTTTGAAACTGAAATTGTTAATCATTTTTTGTTGATTATTTTCGTTAAGTGTTAATTGTCAGTTATTGTTTAATTTCATTGTCTGTTTAAGATCTGTCTAATAGTTTCTGACTTTAGATTTTAGAATTAGATTAACCCTCCTTGTGGGATTGATACCTTAGGTATTATGCGAATGACTTGTGCGCTTGCAGTATTATCGAGGATAAAAATAGTAAAATTTAGCATACACAAACCTGCGATCAAGTTTTTGGCGTCTTTGCTGGGGAGGAGATAGTTTAGTTCTATAATTTAAGGTGTTAGTTTAGAATAGTTTCTAATTTTTGTTTTCATTCTTACGTTTTGTATTAGAAATTGTGTTCTTACATGAACATAAGAGTCACTAGAGGTTCGACTCTTACAGCAGAGACTTTAGATTTGGACATTACACAATTATAACGAACCCTTAGGAAAGCTCGGTGAGAAGAAAAAGAAGAAGATATTGGAAAATCAATAATGGACGAGGAGTTTCAACCAAACATGGACTATAGAGCTAACCGACTACAATGGAAGACCCCGATGGATTTCATGAGGTTGGGATTGAATTCTGTGAACCGAGGAGTGGCTAGGCCACCTATTCATGCTGCCTCGTTCGAGATTAAGCCAACCCTCCTTAATATGCTTCAGTAGAATGTGCAATTCTGTGGGTTGGTTAACGAGGACCCAAATATACACATCGTAAACTTTCTCTAGATCTGTGATACTTTCCAGTATCATTAGATGTTAAAAGATGGAGTCGGAATTAGACTATTTCCTTTTCCTTTTAGAGATAGAGTGAAGACTTGGTATCTTTCTTTGAGTCTAGCTAATATTACGACATGGGACCGGTTGGTTCATGCCTTTTTGGACAAGTATTTCTCGTTGAATAAGACTATGAAGATTATCAAAGAAATCACTAATTTCCAACAAGATGACGAGGAATCGATCTATGACGCATGGGAAATATATAAGAACTTGCAACTGAAGTTCCCACACCATAACCTACCTATGGAGTTCTTGTTGCAGACTTTCTACAATGGAGAGAACCCACTGACAAGAGGCACAATCGATGTAACTTCTGGAGGACCCTTGATGAGGAAGACAATTGATGAAGTGGAGGAGCTGATTGAGGAGATGGAAAGTAACAGTTGCCTGTGGAGGAACGAGTAGGGGAGGCAACTTGCTACTTTTAAAAAGCATAAGGGAATTGTTGCAGTTGCTTAGATGAATGAGATGCAAGCAAAGATCGGCATCTTAATAGTATGAAGGCCTCAATTGAAGATCGTACAATTAAAGTGTAAGCTCTATGGCTAGATAAACCATGATATCGTGGACTGTTATCTGATGAACGAAGATAATCTGGAGCAAGTGAATTATATGGGGGCACAATATGGATGAGGAGGGGATAATAATCCCTACTCTAACACTTATAACCCTGGGTGGAAAAATCATCCTAACTTCTCCTGGTTGAACAACATAGGAGGACAGTTCAGGCCTCAAAGATAGTCTGGCTTCCAACAAAATAAAGCAAGCTCGATGGAATTGAAGTTAGATGAAGTTTTAGATAAGCTTGGAACTCTAGATAATGCACAAAAGAGGTTGGAAGATAAATTTGAACAAGTCACAAAGAAGCATGCTTCCTCAATCCATAACCTAGAAGCCCATGAGAATCAATTGTCAAATGCCTTTTTGGTGAGGAATTTGGGAAATATTCCTAACACTTCAGGAATAAAATTGAGGGAGCAACTAATGGCTGTTACACTTCAAAGTGGGAAGGACCTTGAAACACCCACAAGCACAGTAGAGGAGCCCATCTAGCTAGTTGAGAAAAACCAAGAAAAGGAGAAAGATGTGGATATGAGCGAATACCCTCATGTTGTTACTCCTCCATCATATCAACCTAAGGTTCCTTTCCCTAAAAGATTACAAAAGAAGAAGTTAGATGAAAAATTTACAAATTTTGTTGAGAAATTAAGGACGCTACAGATCAGTCTCTCCTTTGTTAAGGCATTGGAACACATGCCTAACTATGAAAAATTTTTAAATGACATATTATCGAAGAAGCATACTTGGGAAGATAATTAGACGGCAACTCTAACTAGCACTTACAACTCAATAATCACTAGTCAAATACCTTGTAAATTGAAAGATCCAAGAAGTTTCACAATACCTTATATGGTTGGTGAATTTGAATTTACAAAGGGTTTGTATGATTGGGAGCTGGCATCAACCTTATGCATTTGTCGATATTCAGGAAGTTAGGACTGAGAGAGGTCAAGACAACAATAATGTTAATTTAGTTGGCTGATCAATCCATTAAAAGGTCATTTGGAATAGTTCAAGACGTTTTTATGCAAGTGGATAAGTTCATTATTCTAGAAGATTTTGTGGTTCTAGATTTTGAAGAAGATAAGAACTACCCATTGATTTTAGGTCGACCATTTATAAACACAGGGAAGGCCATAATTGATGTTCACGAAGTAAAATTAACACTTCAAATTGAGAAAATAGTGCTCTAAAGGCAATCACCATTAGCATTTTTGTATTGACTTTATTTTGATTAATAAAGAGAAAGGAATTTTTCATTAATTTGATATTCTTTTTTATGAATTGATGTTGATCTTCAATCTAATTAATGAAGTCCATGATACAAAACATAGCATGAAGGAAATCTTGATGAGATCATGATATTGAGATTCCTATCATGTGCAATTATGTTAGTATCTAAATAATCCCTAGTCATAGGATTAATAAGACAGGACCTTATTAATCCAGACAGACTAGCACATAATATACTCCTTGATTTCATCAAGTGGTGGATCTCATAAACTGTAAGCATGAGATGTTTAGAGTTAATATATGGATGCTTACTAAGGGTTGTACGTACATCGGATGACCGAATATAAGATTATCATATTGACGATCTATCAAATGTCAATAATTAATCTCATTATAGCAATGATGCAAATATCCTTAGACGTAAGGTAATCAAGGATATCTTGAATACTAATCCTTTGCTCTGACATCATTCCTTGTTAACTTAAGACAGCGTTGCTTTTAGGGTGGTGATTGGGTACATCTATTAGTATTCGAAGGTAATTAGGTAGTCAATATAGGATTCACTGCTTCTAATAGAAGAAGATGATACCCACGACCTCTTATCGGGATCATTACTCGGGAGTCTTTGGCTAGAGCAGTTATGTGTCATAAAGAGAGTTTTCAATGACACATAAGAGTAATGCGATCCCAGGACAAGAACTAACATCACTTAGACTAGATGTGACGTAGTCAATCTAATGGGAGTTGACATATGGCCTATACTTTGAACCTAGTGGTGTGGTGAAAGGATGAATTACACATTAATTGTCTATGGAAAGGTTCAAAAGTTGGATAATTAACCATCGAAGAGTTCATTTGTTAATCCATTTATATTCCGACAAAATGACATTATAAAATCCTTCATGATTTGATTGAATTAAGAGTTAATTCAAGTGCCTAAAATAACTGGGAACTTAAGGGTCACACAAATAAAAGGTTAGATGAAAAACAAGTGTGTATGGTCTATTTTAATCAGGCCACGATCCTACCTCATGGGGCCACAATCGTGGCCGAAGGCGAGATATGACACGATCATGGCAAATAGGTCATGTTCATGACGAAAGGAATGAAATGATATATAAGTGAGTTCTTTACTTATGTACACGAGCTTCCTTCACTTCTTACACACTTGAGTCATAGAGAAAGGGTTCTAGAAGATGTCTAGAGTGAGAGGAAAGTTTCTTGAGTCTTGTTCTTGCAATTCATGCAATTTTTGCATGAATCAAAGTGCATGCAACAATGTTCTTGACCTAATTTCTATCATCTTGAGCATCTACTAGAACTCATATAGTTTGGTGCTCAAATAACCCTTATACATTGTTTCTTCTTCCATATTTGCATGTTATTTTGGATTAAGGAAGGTTTTGGTGTTGTCAATAATCCAAACAAGGAGCAGAAACAAGAAAGAAGGAGACATATAAGGTAAAATTTTTGTTATTTCATGTTCTCTTATACATATCTATGTGCATCTTATGATCTTGGGAATTTACGGTTGTCATGGTGTCAGAATCTTGATTCTGAGACTTCCACTGCTTCCACATGCATGTGATGCATGCAACCATGGAAACCCAACATTGGTATTAGAGCTTGTTTATGCATATAATAGATGATGTATTGAATATGTGCAAAGTGTTTGCTGGGTTATGACTGACTTGCATGTTGATTTGGAAAAATTCTTGTAAATTGAATATTTTTTATTTTTGTCACATAAATGTTTATAAGATATTATGATATGTTTCTGAAAAAGAAAATTGCAATTGAATGTCATTTGCTATTTATTTCGAATTTATATCCAGACTGTTCATATGTTGATTTATGGGATTTTCTAGAAAACTGATTGCATGTGCTAATTTTGAAAAATTCTTATTAATTCTAGAAAATTTTATTTTCTGTTTTTATTTCACAGAAACGTTTATATGGTGTTATATTATGTTTCTGTAAAAATAAAATGTAATTGAATTTCATTTTCTATTTTATTACTAATTTAGTTTCAGCTTAATGCATGTATGGAGTTCTAGAAATTCTGGAAATGAGATGAACATGCATGCATGAAAAATTCCATATTAAATTTTATAAAAATTGTTTTTATAAATTTTATGCATGAACATGTAATATGAGAAGTTTCCATTTGTATGAGATGCATGAAACTTGTTGTTAAAGTTATTATCTTATGCATGTATGATGTAATGGTTGACTAGTGTTAAAAGTAATGTGACAAGTGTCACACGCATGTGATGAGCTGGGCTTTTCCTATTTATTAAGAAATAATTCTTAAGAATTAGGTTCTAGAATTTTTTATTAGACACATTTAAAATGTGTATAAGGCTCTAGAATTTTTCCAAAATTAATTGAATTTGATTCAATTAATAAATAAAGTCAAAGTCAACATTTGTCAACTTTTTAAAAGTTGATGGAGTTGACTTACTTAATGACTTATAGTGTATATATTTCGGTTTTGAGACCTAAAAAAGGTTATTATATGATAAGAAATGTATTATTCTAATGAAAATAACATGCTTAATGCATGTGCTTGAAATTATGGTTTTAAAAATTTTTTGAACATCAAATCGGTCTTTTTATATCTGGTAGGTTAACTTATTTATCTTGAGGATTTTGGCCGTCAAGATAATTTTGGCATGTACCGAAATTGTTTTGGTAAACTTGAGATGACCTAGGGATATTATAAAGGAACAATTAGTGTACAGGAACTTTTGAAAACCTAGGGATTAATTTAGAGTTAATCTAAGTAGAGCATAGCATTTCTAGTGTGACTAGATACAGGCATAAATAAAAAGATTAAAGTGTTTAATTTGGACATCAAAATAATTAAATTTTAGGGTTTCTAATCGAATCACATTCATAATTCGTATTATCCAAGACTAACACTAGTACCCAATTAGGTTCAAGGGTTGAATTGAATCATAAACTTTAGATACATAGTCAAATTATAACCTAAATTGAACCTCCTTAATGTGATGCATGCATTAGATGCATTTTAAGGTAATTATTGTCATAGGCTCAAACTGTAGATGAGACCAAAGAATAAATCCCTCAACCAAATATTGGGGCCTACGCTTTCCATTGATATGGCAAGAACCAAAGTTCTTTTAGATTTGGGTTATTGGGCAAAACCAAGCTCGCTTTATATGAATATGTTCAAACCATGGAAATTAGATTTCCATATTAATGGGATAGTCCTAACTGTAAGTGTTGATTTATAGGGAAAACCCAAGGTCAACGTGGATAGAGGCGAAGTTGGGTTATATACATAGGATGTGTATAAATCAAGAGTTGATAGCCTAATGAGTGTGTTAAATCAATAGTTGATGACACAAGTCGATAGTTGCATAATTGAATGCAATTGGTATGAATGATACCTACCGATTGACCAAATGCGGCTTGTTGGCCAAATCTAAGGTCATTTTTGGTGACATCAGATATCGTCCCATTAAGAAAACTGAAAGTTTTTTCGAATTTATAGCGTGGGCTGTGGATTTGAATAAGAATAGTGGGACACATAATGCATATATTAAAGTCCTTACAGATATGCATTAACCACACATTCTAATACTTTCTCTCATTCTTCTAGGTTATTGAATCTTCACAATGTCATCTAGTGTGAACATGCTCCCTATTAGATTTCAACAAACTCATGAGACCAAACTTTTTAGATTGGCTATGGAATTTGAGAATTTTTCTCAAATCCAAAAAACTATGGTATGTCCTAGATGAACCACTTTTTGATCCCCCTACTATTGAGGCATCTGATGAAGATCAGAGAGCTCACAAGAAGCTACTAGATGATAGTGAGTTGGCTAGTTGTATAATGCTAGCCTCTATGTCACCAGGATTGTAAAAGTAGTATGAGGCTATGGATGCTCACACCATAGTTTACCATATGAGGGAACTATTTGATAAGCTAGTTTGGTCTGAAAGGTTCAAGATCTCGATGTTGCCTTTTCATTCAAATATGGACGAGGAATCATTACCAATGCAATATGTGCTGAAGATGAATGGCTACATTAAGAGATTATCCAGTTTGGGTCTCATTACGGATCATGAATTAAGTATAGACTTAATTTTGACAAGTTTGACTGATAGTTATTCACAATTTGTGCTTAACTATTGGTTGAACCAAATATCCACATCCATTCCTGAGCTGATTAATGTGCTCAAAATAGTAAAGCAAACTATCAAGAAGGACCGTAAGACTGTGATGCTGGTGGACTCTACTTCTGGTTCTCGAAAGAAGATCCAAACGAAGAAGAAGTCCAAGAAGCTAATGGGAGGTGTAGCCAAGAAGAAGGCGAAGGAGACAACACCCAAGGGAATATGCTTCCATTGTAATAAGGAAGGACACTAGAAGAGGAACTGTAAAGACTATCTGGAGTCGCTGAAGCAGAACAAGGCATTAGATTCCCCACCGTCTACTTCAAGTATATTATTTGTCATTAAGGTAAATGTTATTTCTGACCATAACATTTGGGTATTAGATACTGAATGTGGCTCACACATATGTTATGATATGTAGGGTCTCAAGGATAGTAGATCACTCAAGAAAGGAGAGATGGACCTACGTGTGGGAAATGGAGCAAGAGTTGCTACATTAGCTGTAAGGAAATATGTTTTGTATCTTCTTAGTAGGCTAGAGTTAATTTTGGAAAATTGTTATTATGTACCTATTGTGACTAAAAACACCGTATTTGTTTCATGTCTTAATAAAGTGGGATTTCATTTAACTTTTTCAAGCAATGGTTATTCAATTAAGTTGAATGAAATGTTGAATGGTACTGCTACATTATGCAATGGAATTTACATATTAGATATGTCCAATCCAATTTTAAATATCAATGACAATAAAAGATAAAAACGAGATAACCTAAAACCTAAAATCATCTTACTTATGGCATTATTGACTTGGCCATATAAGTAAGAAACGTATGATTGAGCTATACAAGAAAGGTAGCCTAGGGTCATTTGATTATGAATTATATGACACATATGAATTTTGCTTGTTAGGCAAGATGACTAAATTACCTTTTAAAGGTAAAGGTGAATGAATGAATGGGTTATTAGACCTAATACATTCTGATGTATATGGTCCGATATCCATTCATGCCAGAGGTGGTTTTATGTACTTTATTACTTTTATCGATGATTATTCACGATATGGTATATGTATCTAATGAGATATAAGTCTGAAGCATTTGAAATGTTCAAACAATTTAAACTTGAATTGAAGTAGAGAAACAACTCGGTAGAAGTATTAAGGCACTTCGACTAGATTGAAGTGGTGAATACTTAAACGATGAATTTATAACTTATCTTAGAGATAATGGGATAATATCCCAATAGAATCTGCCTTACACATCACAATACAATGGTTTCGTTGAAAGGAGAAACCGAACCTTTATAGATATGGTAAGATCAATGATGGGCTTAGCCGATCTATCAAAATCCTTTTAGGGTTATGCACTCGAGACTACTGTTTATGTGACAAACAAAGTCCCTTCAAAAGCAGTTGAAGTTATTCTATATGAGATGAGGACTAACAAAAGGCCCTATCTTTCTCATATGAAAGTTTGGGATTTTCTGGTTTATGTAAAGCAAATTCAATCAGACAAGCTTGAAGCAAAGTCTAATAAATGTTTGTTTATAGGATATCCTAAGGAAACAATTAGATAATAGTTCTATAATGCTTTAGAGAAAAAGGTGTTTATCTCAAAGCTTGCTGTCTTTTTAGAGAAAGAGTTTCTTCTAAGAGAAGACAGTGGGAGCATAGTTGAACTTGATGAAGTTCATGACACTCAAACAGACATAAATCAATTGCCTAAACCCAAAATTGTTGTTCATGGAGATGAGACAATAGTTGAACCTTTTGACACACAACATGTTTATAGGTCAAATGGGATATGCAATGTTCCAAAGAGACATGGATTTCTTGTTAGTGAACAAAATGACGTATTACTCATAGAGGATGATAAGACTGCAACCTACGAAGAGGCTCTTAAGAGTTCAGAATATGAAATGTGTTTTCAAGCCATGAAGTTCGAAATGGAATCCATGTATGAAAACCAAGTATGGACTTTGGTTGACCCACTTGAAGGGTTAAAACCCATAGGTTGCAAATGGATTTTCAAAAAGAAAATCGGTATAGAAGGTAATGTAATTACCTATAAAGTGAGGCTAGTCGCTAAAGGTTATCATCAAAGAAAAGGAGTTGACTATGATGAGATATGACTATGACGAGACATTTAGCCCCATAACTATGATTAAATCCATTAGAATACTCCTATCTATTACTGCTCATTATGATTATGAAATATGGAAAATGGATGTGAAGACGACTTTCTTAAATGGAAACCTCTTTGAGGATGCATATATGATACAACCTGAGGGCTTCATATCCAGAGATGGCAGAAAGGAATGTAAGCTTCAAAAATCCATTTATGGATAGAAGCAAGCATCTAGGAGTTGGAACATCTTATTTAATGAGACAGTCAGAAAGTTTGGTTTCTCGCAAAATCTTGTTGGACCTTGTGTGTATAAAAAGATTTGTGGGAGTGCTATCATATTTCTTATATTATATAGGGATGACATATTATTAGTAGGGAATGATGTCTCAAGTTTACAATTACTTAATGTTTAGTTGTCCCATAATTTTTCCATGAAAGACCTTAGAGAAGCAACTTATCTATTGGGAATAAAGATCTGTAGAGATAGATCAAGGAAGTTGCTAGGTCTTTCACAGTCAACATATATAGACAAAGTGCTAAATAGGTTTAACATAGACTATTCCAAGAGAGGGTTTCTTCCCATGACTTGTGGGATAAAACTCTCGAAATATATGTTTCCTAAGACACAAGATGAGAGGACTCATATGGGAATGATCCCATATGCTTTGACAATAGGATCAATCATATATGATATGTTATGTATAAAACCCGATATATCGTATGCTTTAAGTGTTACGAGCAGATATCAATCGGATCCTAGTGAGGGTCACTGGGTTGCTGTCAAAAATACCCTAAAGTATTTAAGAAGGACTAAGGATGTATTTTTGATATATGGAAATGGAGATCTCGTAGTGAGTGGGCATACGGATGCTAGTTTTCAATCTGACCAAGATGACTCTAAATCCTAGTCAGGTTACATTTTCACATTGAATGGTGGAGCATTAACTAAATCATTTGCTAATATAGAAATCATGTATAATATGTAAAATACATAAGAAGGGGGGTTGAATTGTGTTAAATCATCTAAGATAGTTATCTTTAGAATCTTCTTGATTTTCTTGAAAAACTCAGACAATTACACAACAACTCACTTAATTCATTTGAGTAACGCAATAGCGGAAATAGTATCTATTCTTCTAACAACAAGAAATCAAAGAGATAAGGGTTAGAGAATATGACACCTTGATTTATACTGGTTTACCCTTAACCTTTGGGCTACGTCCATTCCTCAGAGTTTAGCTGAGATTTTACTATCTCTAGCAACTTTTGAAGTATTATTTCTACTCTTCTAGAGACTTTTTAGGTCTTTTTCACAAAGTATTTTTTTCTACTATCTTAGCCTCTTTAGACTCTAGCCTTCCTTTCACTTGAAAAGATATCGTTTGAGCTTTCCTAAACTCACGTTATAGGTATTCTTAATCTCTTTCTTCCTTCTTTTCACTTGGGATATTTTTTTTAGTATACTCACTTGATCACAGAGTTATTTCAAGTAAGTAAAAGTAAGTAAAAGGTTATTCTGTTTACAACTACGCTGATATTTATAGTCTAATTCGCTAACGGTCTTCTTGAAAAAATTGCTTGTAAAATCTTTAGAGATCTATTATTAGTTGAGTCCTATAACCAACTCCAACTAACTAATTGTTGTTGTAGATTATATCTTCTTGATTTGATTTGTATGCTTGGTCTTATATCTTCGCTTCTTCTTATGTCTTTGCTTCGTCTTATGACTTCGCTTCGTCTTATGTCTTCGCTTCGTCTTATGTCTTCGCTTCATCTTATGACTTCACTTCATCTTACATTTATCTGTGCACTTAATAAACTCATCAAAATAGTTCACAAACTTATGTTATTATTATTATTTAATTTTCATCAAAATCAATAGAAGAAGTGAAGTCTTCTTGACTTAACAATCTCCCCCTTTTTATGATAACAAATAACATAATATTAGAAGATTAAAAAAAACTAAGATGAATAACAATAGTATTTAGATGAATAATATTCAGACAAATAATATATTTATTCAGACGAATAATACAAGATCTACAGTGTGCATAAATTTTTTTCCAAAACTAATTCTCCTCTCATTTCTACTATTCCCCCCATTTATTATTAATAAAAAAGAATATCATTGTAGATGCTTCAAAATTTTAAAAAACATATGTTGAATATCAGTGCAGATTGTCTTGAGGTCTTGTTCAGTAGAAACATGTAGAAGTGCTACTTCCTCATAAAGATCACCCACTAAGTCTCTTAGTTCATCAACCTTAGTATCTATTTCTTCAATATGTTTAGCTAAGGCATCTTAAACTTCCTTCTGCTTTTAACTTGCTTCAGTCCAATTGATGAAATTCTTCAAGAGCTCTGAGTTAACGATAGAATCTTGTAGCTTTTCACTTAGTGGATGAAGATACTCAGAGACAGATGGTTTTCTAATTGGTTTATCTAATTGAATAATTGTGATAGAGGGTAATTGAGAAGGTTGTGTTTGGTGAGGGATGTCAAGATCATCAGGTTTGGGTAGTTTGAAAATTGGTTTTCCTAAAAGGTGTAAGATATCTTTGACTGAAGGAATGAAACCTAAGGGTTTAAAATGAATAAGTAAGTGCAGAAAGGTTTCTAAGTAGAAAGTGATACCTTCAATTGTAATACTTTTGTACCTTCCTTCTGAAATTGTCCCAACTACCTTGAAACTTTCATCTTGAGTAGATGCGCCAAAGTTACTTCTTGATGGTCGTGATATGCGATGTGAAATATAGACACCTACAGGGTGAGCTGCATGACATACATCATCTATATTCTTCATTGCCAGTCGAATTTCTTCTTCCGTGAGATCATCTTCTTGTTTATCAGGAAATTTATTCTTCTTTCTTTTGTCTTTGTTGTCTACCAGAGTTGGACGTCTAGGTTGTACATCTGGTATAATTTTTATTATTGTTCTGCTTGTCAATAGGTAGATTGCATAAGGATTTTTCATCATCTTTAATGGATATGGTTTTGCCTTTTCATCTCACAGAATACCATACAATCTTCTTTCTTTAGGGCTTATAAAATGTATCTTCTGATCGCTTACTATTATAGTTTCAACTTGAACCTTAACTTTCTATATAGAAGGTTCTCTTATGATAACTGAACCTCTGTTGCGACCAGGCATTGATTCTTCTATTATCTTTATCTTTAAGTCTTCTTTCTTCATTAGTTGAGGGGGATTGTAAGTTACTTGCCGTGTTCCAATAGTTTGTGTCTTTCGTCAAACATCAGTCGATGTAACCTTCTTTTTCTGATTCAGTTTCGTCTTCTTTTGTTCTTCTGCTGGCTTATAAGAGAGTTGATGTAGAGACTTCTTCTATTCAAATATTAACTTCATTTTTATCTCTGTCTCTCTAGATGGTTGTTTTGATTGAGTCTGGGGGATAGAGACAATTGCTTTGGTAAGTTGTTGTTATTGTTATTGTTGCTCCTTTACACTTTTAAGACCTTAACCAAGAATCAGAGTTTGTTTCCTTTTTTGTTCTTGTTGTCTTAAGGTCATCAATCTTGGTAACCTTCTTGACTTCTCGTGTCTTTTTGACTGGAACGTCTCAGCCTTCCCCTTTAAAGACACTTTAAGAGTTGGTTGTAGAACTGAACTTTCCTTCCTTTCGGTAATCGTCTTGGCATGTAGTGGCTTATAAGACAATTGTTCAATTTTTTCCTCTACTACGAATCTTCTAGACGATTAAGGTTTTTCTTACATTCCAAATGAAACATCTTCTTTCCCACTTCGTCTGATTGAAAGCTCCCCATAGACTATGCTTTCGGTAAGAAATCTTTATTTGCTTCAGCTTCAGTCTTGTTCCCAATTTTGCAAATAATAAAGGCATTGACTATGTTTCCTCAATCAAGTAGGATTGTAGATTCTTTAAAGAATCTTGTCAACAACATATCGTAAGGTAACGAACCACTCTTCTGATGATAATCCTCCTTAGCCTTTATCATATAGTTCAGAATCAAGACTAGAGGATTAATAGATTGGTGTGTGAGTAGATGAAATAGACAATGTTCATCATTCATTGTCACTAGATCCTTTGATCCCACTCTTGGTAAAATACAATGAAGAAGAATTGAATAAAGAACCCTAACCTTCGGAATTAGGTTTGAAGATTTCTTGACTCATGGAATACTCGATCCACATAGTTTTCGATTGATGTCGTCTTCATTTATGTGACTTTGAGTAATCCACTTTGCATTGTTGAGCAGTTTTTCTCCTTCATTTAGACATTCAATAGCCCTCACAATAGAATCTTATGTGACAATCACCGACAACCTATCTACCGCTGATACCAAGGTGTTATCTACCACCTTTGCATTCTTCCAGAACTTATATACTTCATTTGGATACACTAGGTTTCGAATATTGAATAAATTTTCCCATCCAGCTGTTTTGATCTTAAGTTTGATATCCATTCGAACATCCTTTAGAGAAGTAAATTTGACGAGTCTCCCATAGACAAGAGATTTCGACATTCTTCTAATCTATAATGAATAAACACTAAACAAGAAGCGACCTTAGTATGTAGAAGGTATTGAAAGAGAGATATGAAATGAAAATGAGAAAGATTTAATGTAGAGAACAGAGGATTGAATAGTCTTTGTTGAGAGAACTTTGAAGTAAGTTGGTTGTTAAGAGAATTCTAGAATGTAAATGTTCCAGATATTAGAGAATTTCTTTTTATAAAAACTCTTGAAAAGTTACCGTTTGTAACATCTGTGACTAATCCATAGGTAATCATAAGATTGACACTACCGAGTGAAAGTTACCGTTACTATTCATTCTAAAAACTTACGACTTTTTTGTTTCATTAAGGCGTATCGTCTGGGTCATGAAGTTTTAGAAGAATGGATATTTAACATTACCATGTTCAGATGAAATCTGATTTACTTGAATTTGTCTTCACTTAAAGTTTTGGTAAAGATATCTACCCATTGTTGATTCGTCTCTACAAATTGTAGATTGATGATCCCTCTCTATATATAGTCTCTTATAAAATGATGTCTAACTTCAATATTCTTTGCCCTTGAGTGTTGCATTGGATTCTTTGAGAGATTGACAGCACTTGTGTTGTCACAGAAGATTGGAATTTGATCTTCTTGGATAGAATAATCTTTTAACTGATACTTTATCCATAGTATTTGTGAACAAAAGTTTGCGGATGACATGTATTTAGCCTTTGTAGTAGATAGAGCAATTGAACTTTGCCTCTTGCTTGACCAAAAAATTAGATTATGACCAGGAAAGTGATAACCTCCACTTGTTCTCTTTCTATTAATCCTGTCTCCAGCATAATCAGCATCGCAGTAGCTGATTAACTTAAAATCTTTACCTTTCTCATACATTAAGCAAAGACCAGTAGAACTTGCCAAGTATCTTGATATTCTTTTAACAACAATATAATAAGCAAGGAACCAATAATTTCTCTAAAAAGAGTTTGATCAATCTTCTTACTAGCTTCATCCTTAGATAAGACGATTGAAGGATGCATAGGAGTTGACATTGGTTTCACATTTTCCATTTTATATTTGACTAACAATTCTTTGATATACTTTCGTTGATGAATAAAAATCTTTTCTTTAGTTTTTTTAATATGTAACCAAGAAAGAACTTGAATTTACCCATCATACTCATTTCAAATTCACTTTTCATAATAAACTCAAAACTTGAACATAACTTTTTAGAAGTTGCACCAAAAATGATATCATCTACATATATTTATAAAATCATTTTTGATACTTTTACGAAATAAAGTTTTATCAACTTGACCTCTAATAAAATCATTTTTAATCAAATAAGAACTAAGGCGATGATACTATGCATGAGGTGCTTATTTCAATCCATACAAAGGTTTATAAAGTTTATACACATGATCTAGTTTATCAATGACTTCAAAACCAAGGGGTTGTTTTACATAAGTTTCTTCATCTATAAAACCATTCAAAAAAACACTTTTCACATCCATTTGAAATAGTTTTATATCATCAAAAACAACATATGCAAGTAAGATCCTAATAGCTTCTTATCTAGCTATAGGAGCACATGTTTCATTATAATCTATTCCTTCTTGTTGATTATAGCCTTGAGCTACTAATATAGCTTTGTTACGGGATACCTTTCCTGATTCATCTAATTTATTCTTGAATACCCATCTAGTTCCTATGATAGATTTATTGGATGGGTTAGGAACTAGAGGCCAGACTTTATTCTTAGTAAATTGATTTAACTCCTCTTGCATTGCTAAAATCCAAGCTTCATCTTGAAGAGCTTCATCAATTTTCTTTGGTTCTAATTCAGAAACAAAAGCTACATTGGTCTCTCTCCTAAACTTAGATCTAGTTCTCACTCCTTCTGATGTTTCTCCTATAATCAGGTTTTCTGGGTGAGAAGATTTATATCTCCAGTCTTTTCTTAAGCTAATATTTTTAGAAATATCTACTACTTTATCAGATGGATGGTCTAATGGTGAATCGTTTGGGTTACTGTTTAAGGGAGCAGATAGAGTTTCATCATCAAAATCGTCTCTCCCATCTAAATGAGAATCATCATCAAATTTTACATGCATAGATTCTTCAACATATTTAGAAACAAGATTATAAACTCTTTGAGCTTTACAACCAATAGAATAACCTAGAAAAATTCCTGAATTGATCTTAGAATCGAATTTATCCAAATTTTTTTAATTAAAAATAATGCATTTGCAACTAAAAGGATGAAAGTAAGAAATATTTGACTTTCTTCCCTTCCATAACTCATACAGAGTTTTATTTAAAATAGGTCATAGAAATACTCTATTTTGAATATAACAAGCTGTATTTACAGCTTTTGCCTAGAAGTACTTAGGAAGATTCATTTCACATAGCATCATCCTTGCCATATCCTGAATTGTCCTGTTCTTTCTCTTTATAACTCCATTTTTTTAAGGAGTTCTAGGAGTAAAGAAATTATGGAGAATTCCATTCTCTTCACAAAATATTCTGAATTTTTCATTTTCAAATTCTCCACCATGACCACTTCGAATTCCAGTAATAAAATTCTTTTTTCTTTTTGTAACTTTTTGGATAAAACTTTAAAGCCTTTAAATGATTCATCTTTATGAGATAAAAACAATATCCAATAAAATCTAGTAAAGTCATCAACAATTACAAGACCATTCTTCTTTCCACCAAGACTTACTGTTTTAGTTGGTCCAAACAAGTCTATATGTAACAGCTCTAGAGGTCTAGATGAAGTTACAATGTTCTTAGACGAAAAGGATGCTTTAACTTGTTTTCGTTTCTGACAACTTTCACAAAAGAAATCTTTTTTTAAACTTATATTTGGTAAACTTCTTACCAAATTATGTCTAACTAATTTGGAAATATGTTTAAAGCTAACATGACGTAGCTTTTTGGGCCGAATAAGTTTTTTGTCATATTTTGATATAAAACATGAAATATTTTAACTTTTAAGTCATCTAAGTTAATTTTATAGAGATTTTTTTGTCTCTTAACAGAAAAGAATACGGACTTGTCCTTGTTTTTAACTAAACAAGAATTTTGATTAAAGGATACTTCAAAACTGTAATCACATAATTGACTTATACTAATTAGATTATACTTTAAACCATCAACTAGTAGAACATTATTAATAGATGAAAAGGAATCTTACCAATTTTGTTGATCCCAATTATTTTGCCGTGCTGGTTGTCTCCAAAAGTTACTGATCCTCCTTGCTTAAGTTAGAGGTCTACGAACATCGACCTTCAACCCTTCATGTGTTGCAAGCAACCATTGTCCAAGTACCATTAATGATGTTGGTTTCTTCCAAGTAAGGAGATCTACAGTATATATTATATCCTTTTTAGGTACCCATATTTTCTTGAGTCCTTTAGGTTTGTCTTATAATTATTCTTAGAATAATAATAAGAATGTTGTTTCTTTTTGTTTCTATGAGGAACAAAATTCCTATTATGAAGAACATCACTATTATGAATAGTATTTCTACCATAAAAGCCTAAACTACTTTTATCATTTGGATGTCTATAACTTCCAATAATATCTCATCCTTTTTGTACTTTCTGTAAATTTTGATAAATCTACTGAATGACTATTAATCCTTTGTATTGATTAATCTCCTCAGATCTATCAACAGTTACTTTCTTTTTCATATCGTCTACTTGTTTCTTAAGGCAGACGTTTTCTTCATCTAAGAGTTTTGTGTTCTTAGAATTTTCAACAAATTTCTTTTTCAACAATCTATATTGTTTTAGAATAGCATGTGAATCTTTTACCAATTCTAAATAGACATACTGAAGATCATTAAATTCAGAGATTACCTTATCATCGCTTTCACCTTCAGCTACCAAGCATGTATTTGCTTGTTTTGATGATTCTGAGTTAGATTCAGATTCAGAGGAATCCAGATCTTCCCATGTTGCCATCATGACTTTTTTGTTTTCTTGACTCTTCTTTTGTTTTCTTTTGAGCAAGGGGCATTCAAACTTGTAATGTCTTGGTTTATTACACTCGTAGTAGACAATAGAGCTTTTCTCATTCTTCGAATCATCTTTGCTAATTTTTTTAAAAGAGGAGACTCTATTTCCCTGTGTTGTCTTTTTCCACATCCTTATAATTTTTCTTTAAATGAAGGATAGCTCATCTTCATCCTCACTTGAATCTTGATTAGATTCACTGGCATCATCATTCTTGATTTCTTCAATCTTTAATGCTTTTGAAGACATACTTCTATTTTTCTGCATCTTCTGATTCTTCTGACCAGCCTTCAATGTAATAGATTTATCCCTTCTGGGTTTATCTTCTAAATCAAGCTCTACTTTATAGATTTTTAGTGAACTAAGCAATTTGTCTAGCTTTAGCTTACTTAAATCCTTGGCCTCTTATATTGCTGTTACTTTAGGTCTCCATCTTTTTGGAAGACTTCTGAGGATCTTTCTGACATGATCTTGACTATCGTAGATTCTCCCTAGAGCTTTAAGTCCATCAAAAATTGTTTGGAATCGTCCAAACATTTGATCAATAGACTCATCATCTTTTATTTTGAACAACTCATACTGATGAACAAGAATACCAATCTGGGATTCTTTCACCTAATTGTGCCTTCCTGTGCAATGGCTAATGTGTTCCACATTTCCTTTGCAGATTTGCATCCATGAACCTTATCATATTCACTTCTACTTAGAGCAAAACTTAAAAAGAACTTAGCCTTTTAGTTTAATTGAACACGAGACTGATCAACTAACCATTGTTCACGAGAGATGCTTTTCCCTTCGTAGTCTGTTGGAATATATGGACCACTTTCAATGATATCCTAAAGATCAATGTGTGTGGATTCTATAAAGAGTCACATCATGTCCTTCTAATAATGATAATCTTCACCATTGAATGAGGGGGTCTTGAGACAGAGGCACCTTCAGCTATAAAAACATGTGATTCAACCATTGATCTTTTTCCTCACTTTGTAACAGTGTTTCCTGGGAACTTGTGCTCTGATACCAACTGAAGTAAATCACTTGTTAATATAGAAATCATGTATAATATGTAAAATACACAAGAAGGGGGGTTGAATTGTATTAAATCGTCTAAGATAGTTATCTTTATAATCTTCTTGATTTTCTTGAAAAACTCAGATGATTACACAATAACTCACTTAATTCGTTTGAGTAATGTAACAGCAAAAATAGTATCTATTTTTCTAATAACAAGAAATTAAAGAGCTAAGGGTTAGAGAATATGACATCGCGATTTATACTAGTTCACCCTTAACCTTTAGGCTACATCTGGTCCTCAGAGCTTATCTGAGATTTCACTATTTTTTGAAACTTTATAAGTATTATTTCTACTCTTCTAGCGCCTCTTCAGGTCTCTTTTACAAAGTATTTTTTATCTACTATCTTAGCCTTTTCAGGCTCTAGCCTTCCTTTCACTTAAAAAGATATTGTTTGAGCTTTTCTAAACTCACGTTATAGGTGTTCTTGATCTCTTTCTTTCTTCTTTTCACTCAGGATATTTTTTTAGTATACTCACTTGATCATAGAGTTATTTTGTGTAAGTAAAAGTAAGTAAAAGGTTATTTTGTCTACAACTACACTGATATTTATAGTCTAATTCACCAACAGTCTTCTTGAAAAAAACTGCTTGTAGAATCTTCAGAGATCTGTTATTAGTTGAGTCCTATAACTAACTCCAACTAACTAACTGTCGTTGTAGATTATATCGTCTTAATTTGATTTGTATGCTTCGTCTTATATCTTCGCTTCATCTTATATCTTCACTTCGTCTTATGACTTCGCTTCGTCTTATGGCTTCACTTTGTTTTATGTCATTGCTTCGTCTTATGACTGCCCTTTGTCTTATGTATTCGCTTCTTCTTAAGACTTCACTTCATCTTAAATTTATCTACGCACTTAATAAACTCATCAAAATAGTTCACACACTTCTATTATTATTATTATTTGACATTCATCAAAATCAGCAAAAGAAGTGAAGTCTTCTTGACTTAATAGAGCAGTCAGTTAGAAGAGTTTCAAAAAAGAGATGACTACAAATTCGATGATCGAGTCATAGTACATTACAACTGCAAAAGCAGTAAAGGAAGCTGTTTGGATCAAGAAGTTCGTCATGGAACTTAGTGTGGTTCCAAGCATAGTAGACCCTATATTGTTGTACTGTGACAACAATGGGGCTATTGTTCAAGCCAACGAACCAATGTCTCATTAGAGGTCCAAGCATGTACTTAGGAGATATCATTTGATTCGGGAGATCATTGATAGAGGTGATGTGAAGATTGTGAGAGTCCCCATAGATCAAAACATCAAGTGAGTTCTTCACTTATGGACACGAGCTTCCTTCACTTCTTACAAACTCAAGTGATAGAGAAAGGGTTCTATAAGAGTTCTAGAGTGTGAGGAAAGTGTCTTGAGTCTTGTTCTTGCAATTCATGCAATTGTTTCATGAATCAAAGTGCATGCAATAAGGTTCTTGACCTAATTTCTATCATCTTGAGCATCTACTAGAACTTATCTAGTTTGGTACTCAAATAAACCTTATACATTGTTCCTTCTTCCATCTTTGTGTGTTCTTAGGGATCAAGGAATGGTTTGGTGTTTGCAATAACCCAAACAAGGAGAAGAAACAAGAAAGAAGGAGATACAAAAAGAAAAAATGTTGTTATTTCATGTTCTCTTATAAATATCTATACATGCATATTATGATCTTGGGAATTTGGGGTTGTTATAGTGTTGGAATCTTCATTTTGACACTTATGCTGCATCCACATGCATGTGATGCATGCAACCGTGGAAACCTAACACGAATAGGTGAAGATCATATCAAATTCAATATGAATAGGGCCTTAAAAAATCCAATAATGAGTAGCGCCTACATGAAAGTTGAAATTATAGATCAAAATTTGTAAGAACAAGTTGAGAGTTGTATCATAGAAGTGCAATTAGTGGGAGTAGAGGAAGACGGTGGATATCAGAAACCTGAATCTAAAGGAGATGGTGAGATGGAGGAGGCAGATGTTCAAGTACATCAAGATAAATTAGTTCGAACTGAAGCACCTATACTACCATCTTCAGAGAAACCGTTGACATTAAATCTTAAGCCTTTATCTACACACCTTATGTATATCTTCTTGGTGAAAGTCAAACATTACCGATAATAATTTCCAACCAATTGAATGAAAAACAAGAAAGTAAGGTGGTGGAAGTTGTTAGGAAGCAGATGAAAGCCATTGGAAGGTAGATTGCTAACATTCGAGGAATAAGCCCAAATGTCTACATGCACACAAAAAACTTAGAGGAAGGATGTATAATGGTGAGGGAGTGTTGACAAAGGCTGAATCCTAAGATGAAGAAGGTGGTCAAGAAGGAGATCATCAAACTCCTAGATGCAGGGATAATTTTTCCCATCTCTAATAGTGAATGGGTCAGTCCAGTACAATGCGTACCTAAAAAGGGTGGAATGACGGTGATGGAAAGTGATAGTAGAGAAGTAATTTCAACAAGAACAGTCACTGGATGGAGAGTATTCATAGATTATCACAAACTCAATTCAGTGACTAAGAAAGATCACTTTCCTCTCCTATTTATAGACTAAATGATAGAAAGGGTAGTTGGCCATTCATTTTACTGCTTCTTAGATGGATAATCAGGCTATAATCAGATTTTATCTACCCTAATGATCAGGAAAAGACCACATTCACTTGCCCCTATGGTACCTTCACTTATAGATGGATGCCCTTTGGACTTTACAATGCCCTAGATACATTTCAGAGATGTATGATGTCTATCTTTGCTGACATGATAAAGGACATAATGGAGGTGTTTATGGATGATTTGTTAGTCTTTAGAGATTCTTTTGACATGTGTCTAGCTAATTTGGATAAAGTTTTCAAAAAATGTGAAGACTCACACTTGGAGTTGAAATGGGTCTCACATTAAGGATTTGAAGTTAACAGAGCTAAAATGGAGGTAATAGAGAAACTTCTATTGCAAAGCGAAGTAAAAGGTATGCGAGTATTTTTAGGTCATGCAGGATTTTAGCGTCAATTCATCAAAGACTTTTCACAAATTGCACAACCTTTGACAAACCTTTTAGTCAAGAATGTCTTTCTTGTTTTATGATAAGTGTATAACTATATTTAACACAATAAAAAGGTGTTAATATCAGCACCAATTTTATCATCGCCCAACTACACTCTTCCATTCGAAGTTATGTGTGATAGAAGTGACTAAGCTATAGGTTGTGTCCTGGACTAAAGGAAAGATAAGAAGTTGCATGCAATTTACTATGCTAGTAAGACTCTGGCAAGACACCAGTTGAATTACACTACTACAGAAAAGGAACTACTCGCAGTAGCGTACGCGTGTGATAAGTTTCGACAATATCATTTGGGTTCAAAGGTATCATATTCACGAACCACGTAGCACTAAAATACCTTTTCAACAAGAAAGATGCAAAACGTAGGCTCATTTGATGGGTATTACTTTTGCAAGAATTTGATATAGAGGTGAGAGATAAAAAGGGAGTAGAAAATGTGGTTATAAACCACTTGTCTAGACTCAAGGGAGGGGAATGCAAATCAAGTGATGACATTAATGAAAATTTCCCTGATGAAACTCTGATGCTTCTCAAGAGATTGATTACACCATGGTTTATCGATATCGCAAATTATGTTGCCAATGGTAAACTTTTTTCAAATCTATCTTACCAACAAAGAAAGAAGTTCTAGCATGATTGTAATTAATATATACGTGATAAGCCAATCCTATATAGAGTATGTGCAGATGGGTTATTGCGACGATGTGTCTCAGATGAGGAAATGTTAGAGATCTTAAAGCAATGTCATGAAGGTCAGTACATTGGACATTATGGGGCCAACAAAATGGCAGCTCAAATATTTGAGAGTGGATTTTATTGGCCAAATTTGTTTAAAGATGCTCAGAGCTATGTGGCATAATGTGATCAAAGCTAGAGAATAGTTAACATCTCCAAAAGGGATGAAATGCCTTTATCCAACATTTAAAAAGTGAAGTCTTTGATGTATGTGGTATTGATTTCATGGTTCCTTTCCCATCTTTAATGGGAAACACATAAATTCTAGTGGGGGTTGATTATGTGTCACGTTGGGACAAAGTAGTAGCATCTCCAACTAATGATAGGAAGGTAGTGCAGAAGTTCATTAAACAGCTATTTAACTGGTATGGAGTGCCACGGATGATAATAAGTGGAGGCACACGTTTCTACAACAAATCTTTTGATGCCCTTTTAAAAAGATATGGAGTGCACCATTGAGTTGCGACACCTTACCATTCGCAGCCTAGTGGCCAAATGGAAGTTGTTAACAGGGAGCTGAAACAAATTTTGGAAAAGATAGTAATCAACTCTAGAAAGGATTGGGTAACAAAGCTAGATGATGCCTTATGGGCCTATAGGACAACTTTTGAAACACCCATCAGAACAACTCCTTATAGGCTCGTGTACAGAAAAGCTTGTCATTTTCCAATCGAATTAGAACATCGAGCATACTGGGCAATTAAAGCGCTAAATTTTGATTAGAAACAAGTTAGTGAAAAGAGACTTCAACAACTGGACGAACTTGAAGAGTTTCATTTTAATGCTGACGAAAGCGCCAAACTCTATAAGGAAAAGATTAAGAAATGGTACGATGCTTATCTCAACCGAAAACAATTCAAAGTAGGAGACACTGTTTTACTATATAATCCACGGTTGAGGCTACTTCCAGGGAAGTCGAATTCTAGATGGAGTGGACCATTCACTATCATTCAAGTTTTCAATCATGGAGCCCTCAAACTGGAAAACTCTAATAAAGAGACTTCTAAGGTTAACGGGAATCATTGCAAACTTTATTTTAGAGGAGCAATTCCCAAAAATAAGGAAGTGATTTCCTTATCTCCAAATAATTAAGATGCTTTCATGGACATAAGGTCAAGTAAGGACCATAAGCTAGCATTTTCACAGTTTGTTTGAAAATGTTAGATGTATTTAGATTTGTTCTCAAAAAAACATTAATAATTGTGTTAACTCTCAGGGTGTCCATCACCAGCTCCATCTCCATGAGATTTTTGTCTAACCCAATTTTTCCTTTTTTTCAAATTAGCCTTCAGTTTTATTGTTTTATTTTTATTTATTTTTTAATCGTAATTTTATATTTCTTCTTGTCTTTTATGTGCTTGTTTGTTTCCTTCTCACATTGAGGACAATATGTCATTCATGTATGGGGAAAGGTCATACATTTTACTTTTATGTGATTTTGCATATTGTATGATAGTGTTAGGTTGCAATTTGTGAACTGCTTGAATGTGTCAATGGCTTAGAAGGATTGAAATTTATTTAACTTTGAACATAGTCTATTAGGTTGAAAATAATCATCAGCCTGAAAAATTAGTGAATTAGGGGTCTTTGGATGAATATACAGCTCCTCCGTGTCAAAAAACTATAACAATGTTTCAACTAAGCTGTTTAATAAGCATGACTTAGTCAAGTAACCGTATCGACATTCATTACCAATGTTTGCCTTTACGTAAAAAGACTAAGTCCATGTTCAATAATATAAAACAAAATAAAAATTTGTTTGCATTCTCCTAATAAATCTACCGGACTTGTAATCAACTTGAATTTCATGAAAATGTACTTAGGAATAGTTACAAAGTATGAAGGACCAAAAAATTATTAATGTGTGTGTGCAATTGGAAAGGGTAAATAAATTAACACTTAGACTTTGATTAAATTGAATATTTATTTCGAAGCCCTTAGACATAGATTTTGCATGTTAATGATTTGAAATAACTCGAATGATTGTTTTTAAGAACAAATTTATTTCATGAAGTTGAAGCCATTGCCTCATTACTGCATTGTGTGTTGTGTGTTTTTTATGAGTTTTTTTTTGTTTGCTTGAGAACAAGAAAACATTTAAGAGTGGGCATGTTGATAGTTGTGATTTACATCATGTTTTTGGGTTTAAATTGTTATGTATTAAGTGTTAAATTGAGTGTTTACTGTGCATTTAGGTTAGGATTTTGTTAATTTATGTTTTTAATTGTTTTTTATGGGTTAGTATAAGCCTTTGTGATTAAATGCTATGTTTTTGATGTACTTTGATGTGTTTGTTAATGTTTAAGGGTCAACGTCGAAGAATGGAGAAGTTTCGGAGACTTTCGGGCCAAAACCATTATAGACCATGATCGTGACAGAAAGATGTGAGCCATTATACCCCAGGCCACGATTGTGGCACTTAAGCCAAGATCGTGACAAAGAGGTCTAATCTTGGCTAGGATTGTGGCATTTGAACCACGATTATGATAGAGATGTTGGCCACGATCGTGGTAGGGAGGGCAACGATCGTGGCAAACACAAAAGTAGCTGAAAAAGTCAAGTTTTGAGGAACTTTTCAGACCATTTCGACCCTGAATAAACCCTAGGATAGCTAAGGTATTTAAAGAATATGAAGAATATAATGAATAAATCTTTTGATTAGCAATCATGATAAACCCCTAAGTGAGAAAAATTTGAGATATTAAAAAAGAGAAGAAGGAAGAGAAAAGAGGAAGACGACGCAGACTCAACGTGCTTCCAAAAGTAAAAAACTTTCCGAAGTCACAGCCTCCCATTATCCATTCAAATTCTAATTCCTCCGAATTTCAGTTTTATTTCATAATAGAATTGGGATATTAGTTTGATGATATAATTGACTTGTAATTGATGTTCGATACTCACCTTTGGAATATTATTTTTGATTTAATGAAATCTGATTGTTTTATGTGTTTATTGAATTAATTATGATTTAATTCTACGCTTCATGTCTCAATAATAAACTAAGAGGGTGAATCAAGAAAAAATAATTAAATTGGGATAGCAAGGGTTTGGTAATTTAATAGATTCAGAATTAAATTAGGTTGGTAAGTCTTGTGTAGAGAAATCACATATAGGTTTCCGACTGTTTATTAGAAACCTTAAGAAATGATTAGGTTTTGGATTGATTGTTAATTATAACTTAAGAGAGAGTAGTTAACCCTAGGACCATCTAGAGCCATTAATTCGATAAATCATAATTCGTTAGGTCATATTAAAGATAGATAATTTTCCCTTTCTCTCTTTTGGTTAACTCATTAGGTTGAATTCTAGGGTGTACTATCATTGGTAAATAAATTAGTCAATTTCCATTAATTGTTATTCATTTTGAAACTGAAATTGTTAATTGCTATTCGTTGATTATTTTTATTAAGTGTTAAGTGTTAATTGTCAATTATTGTTTTGTTATTTGATCTGGTTTGGTTGATTTATTTAGTTCTTGTGTTTAATTTCATTTTCTGTTCAATATATGTCTAACAATTTCCTACCTTAGAATTTAGGATTGGATTAACCCTCCTCGTGGGATCAATAACTTAGGTACTACACGAATGACCCATGCGCTTGTCATATTATCGAGGTAAAAAATAGTAAAACTTAGCATACACAAACTTAGGATCGCTTTTAATATGGTTGACACAAAAAGAAAGGTATAAAGCTCAATGGGCTTTATCAAGGGAAAAATCATGTCAATAGGATAGGTTATTTGGCTATTGTCGTTTATGAAGAGCAAAGAATGCCTAATCATATCCATATTAATGCATATGATAAAAATGTTGTCTTAAATAGAAATTTAACTCAAAATCAGGATGTACATGTCATAAAGGTCACATATTATCAAAAGACAATGAGATTGATATGGATGTTTCAGTCTAATAAGGCTCAAAATCTCACCGACTTTGTCTACCATAAGTCACTACTCTTTTAAAGATAATGCATATCGACCAATCACAAAAGAAAAAATAGATGCTAAAGTTGCTATGAAATTCTTTAGTCAACTCATTCTCTAATCAAGACTATATAGTCCCAGAAGCAATAGAAAACGAGACAATGTTTATTTTGTTTGTTTTATTCATTCTCTGATTTTGATTGAAATTCAAAAACAAGCAAAAATAAACCAATAAAGAAACACATTCATAATAAATGCAGGAATTCAAAAGCAAAGAAATGTACTTCCTTTAGTTTGCCTCCTAAAAAGCACCTTTGTTTAGGGTCATTGGCTCAACTCCTTACTTTCCTCACATGATAAAATTGTGATCTTCTAGTGATACATGCAGTTCCTCCATGTGAAGTTCTTCAGGATAGGATCTTGGTTGATAATTGTACCCATTTAGCTCCTTCCCTATCCTCAGACTTTCAATCTTGACTAAGTTTATGCACTCAGGAAATATTTCAAACATCTCTTCACCTTTTTCTTCCTCATTTAATTCCTTCAATCTACTATGTAAAGGTAAAGAGTTAGTTTCAAATATAATTACAGACTCAGAACTTACCTCTGAACTAAAAGATTTTTTTTTCTACTTTGAGCTCCTCATCTGTTTCTTATCAGGACTAAGAAGAGTGGTTGGGACAACAAGCATCCATCTCGTTCGTACTTTGGATACCCGTATAACCATCGAAG
>JAOSBN010128083.1:0-30196 GCA_027563595.1 Erythroxylum suave
ACTATGAGTCATTCCCGAGCTATTGTTTCTCATGTCAGAAATTTGGTCACTCACCTTTCACTTGCAAGCAGAAAAGGTAGGAACCAGTACAAGAACCTCCCATAGATTCCCCTCCAGCTTCGGTGCCCTCTAATGCTCCTCCAGCCGCAGGTGTCAAGGGCCCCAAAGCTCCAGTAGCATTACCTGTTGTCAGGTCCGAAGATGGGGAAGAGGGCACTTTGATAGGAGAGAGAAGTATTTCAAGGGCAATCATATCCCCCGCTACCCTTGCCTCCCAACAGAACATTCCTCCAGCAGGGTCCGATGGTCAAATTGAAAGTGGGCTACCTTTGCCTCAATCTAAGGCCCCTTCTACTTCGGAGACAGTGTGTAGGGGCAGAGCTACTGCTACTTTGGATGGACAATTAGATCAGGGCCTGAGCATTAGAAAATTATCTAGGGGATTGACTAACATTCAGGGCAAGCATCAAGACCCTTCAGCTTTGGGTTCCTCTCGACCCTCTCAGCTGAAAGGGGATAAGGTTCAGCTTGGGTTTAAACAGGTGAAAGGGGGACTTAAGATTCAGGGCAAGCAAGGTGAATCCAAGCAGGAAAAAGGGAAAGGGGTGGCGAAACAACTTCAGCACGGTGGTGGAGGGAAACCCCTCCCCCAAGCACCATGACCATCTTTTGTTGGAATGTTCGGGGCCTCAATAAGGCCTCGAAACAAATAAATGTTGAAAAACTGATTTCCCAACATAGGTGTAGTATAGCTGGTTTGCTGGAAACAAAATTATCGAAGGAAGGGCTGAAATGGTTTATGCAGAAACGTTTTGTGGGATGGGGGGTCTGCCACAATTTTGATATTCTCGATGGAGGCCGTATGGTGTTAATATGGAACCCATCATTTTATGCTTGCCAAGTGATAGATGTTGGAGAACAATCCATCCATTGTAGGATGCAATGTCTTACTACCCAGAAATATTTCTATGTATCTATGATTTATGGGCTGTATAGTGTCTTGAAAAGGCGAGAAGTATGGTAGCGGTTGCTTGACTTAGAGGCGGCGATTAATAGCCCTTGGTGTGTTTCAGGGGATTTCAATTGCGCGTGTACGGCTCAGGAATGCATTGGCTGTAATCCACCTTCGACTTACCTATTGCAAGACTTATTAGACCTACGGTGTTCCCTAGGATTGGTTGATGCCCCTTCGGCTGGTGAATTTTATACCTGGCACAAAAACCACCTATGGGCCAAGTTAGACCGTGTACTAATAAATTCTGCCTGGAATATTGCGGGTATGGCTTGTCATGTTCGGTTCTTAAGTATGCTGCCTTCTTCCGACCATTGTGCTTTTGTTGTGGGGTTTGACCAGCTAGCCTCCCTTGACCGTCAACCATTCAAATTTTTCAATATGTGGCTGAACCACCCCTCTTTCCAGGAACTTATTGAGAGTAATTAGGCCATGACAGTGGAAGGTTTACACCAGTTCATTTTATGTCGGAAATTGAAGGCTCTCAAACTTACACTGAAATTGTTTAACACTCATCACTATGGCCACATTTCGGAGAAAGTTAAACTTGCCACTGAAGCCTTCCAACTTGCATACTCCCTTTCCCTAGGGAGTCCATTTAATGTTGAGCTACAACATGCAGTAACTGAAAAACGCCAATCAGCAAAGTTTTTAGTGGAGGCTGAAAGGTTATTCTACCAACAAAAAGCCAAATGCCAATTCCTTATGGAGGGGGATAGGAGCATCGCATACTTCCACTCCTTGGTTCGGAAAAGAGGGGCACAAAATGCTATCCCCTTTCTTATCAAATTCGATGGTTCTTGCACATCTTCCAGGCTAGAGGTAGCTTCGGAATTTCTCTTTTTTTACCAGCAGCTACTTGGCTCCTCTACCCCAGTCCAACATATTGACCAGCAAGTGCTCTCTTTCGGGGTATGTCTTGATAACACTGATCGGGATGGCCTGGTGGGACCAATAACGGATACAGAAATTAAAGTGAATTTGTGGGATATCGGAAATGAAAAAGCACCTGGGCCGGATGGATATTCTTCTGCTTTCTTCAAATCACAGTAGGCAACAATTGAGGCAGATTTCTGGGCAGCAGTACATGAGTTCTTTACTTCCGGTAAATTATTGAACAAATGAATCACACTCTCCTTTGTCTCCTACCGAAGAAAACACATGACCGCACTGTGGCTGATTTTCGACCTATTGCTTGTCTAAATGTCACCTACAAGGTGATTTCCAAGATCTTGACTAGTCGATTGACCAAGGTGATAGGGAAAGTGATTGACCCTGCCCAAGCCGCATTTATTCTCGGCCGAAACATGAATGACAACATCCTTTTAGCCCAAGAATTGGTTCGTGGCTATACCCACAAACGTATATCACCTCGATGTATGATTAAGGTGGACCTTATTAAGGCCTATGATACCATTGAATGGTCCTTTTTGGAAGAAATGATGATTGGCTTGGGTTTTCCGCCTATCTTCATCGGTTGGATCATGGAATGTGTGACCACCACTTCTTACTCTCTATCCATTCAAGGATCACTACATGGAATGTTTAGGGGGAAACCGCGGCTTCGCCAAGGTGACCCCCCCACTTATTCTTGTTGTGCCTGGAGTATTTCTCTCGTCTTTTGAAGATGAGGACAACCGTCTCCCTCTATAATTTTCATCCTAAATGCCAAAAACTGGGCATCACCCACTTTGCTTTTGCGGATGATCTCATGCTTTTCGCGAGAGGGGATATCGCTTCTATACAAGTTCTATTGTCTTCTTTGGATGCACTGAATAATGTGTCGGGCTTAAATGCTAATCCCCTGAAATTGAATGTGTACTTGGCTGGAGTGCATGGGTGGGAAAAAGATTATATTCTTCAAATGGTGGGTTATTCGGCGGGGGATTTTCCCATTCGTTACCTCGATATCCCTCTAGCTCTTATGAAAGTCTCGGTATCACAATTTTCGGTCCTTATAGATGCTGTGGAAGGCTATCTACATGATTGGAATGGCAAATCACTGTCTTATGCTGGTCGAATTGAATTGCTCCAATCGGTTATCCAAGGACTTCTTGCCTTTTGGTTCCAGGCATTCCTTATCCCCTCAACCATCCTAGACCGAATTACCTCTATGTGCCGATTGTTCTTGTGGGGTGGTAAACATTTCCGGGTGGCATGGGACAATGTTTGTGCCCCTAAGACTGAGGGTGGATTAGGGCTGTGAAATTATAAGATGTGGAATATGGCCCTTCTTGCTAAGGTGTTGGGAAATATCCATGCTAAACCCGATTCACTCTGGGTCAAATGAGTGCATGAAACGTATTTGCGTGGTGTGACGGTTTGGGAATGGAGCCCCCATTCCAGGGACTCGACACTCATGAAGAAATTAGCAAGTATTCGAGACCTTCTTCTCGAGAGGTTGGGTGGATGAACACAGTGGTAGCTCGGCTCGACACTTTGTGTGTGAATGGGCAACTCTCCTCCCAGCATGTTTATGACATCATCCGCACTAAACATCCGATCCATCCATGGATTTCGTTCATCTGGAAGAAGTACATCCCTCCTAAAATCTCAGTGATTGCTTGGCTAAGCCTCCTCAATCGGCTCCCCACCAAAGATACTCTTCATTTTCTGGACATTGACCGCACATGCCAATTTTGCAATGCCACTTTGGAATCTGGGGCACACCTCTCCTTCCAATGTTCATTCACTAATGCAGTGTGGAAGCACATATGTGCTTGGCTGGGATTGCGGGTTTCTACTACCAATCTCCACCAGGCGCTTAAGCGACTACGTCGGGACCATTCAGGTGCCCGTTTGCGAAGTAAAGTAGCAAAATTGGGACTTCTCTGCACGGTGTACTTTGTTTGGAAGTGTAGAAATGCTGTAATTTTGGATGAAGCTTCGGTCTCTAGCGATGATGTCATTTTCAAAATCAAGCTCCACATCTACAAAATTATGTATAAGCTCTATCCACCTGAGCTGATCCCCTTCTAATGTATGTACTAGTCAATCATATGGGGGGTGGGATCGGATACACTACTTATTAGAGGTATCTTTGGAGGGAGGAGCCAGTTCCCATGGGGCTGTCCGCACAAGGATATTGAGAGGGGCTACTGATTACTTGGTGGGTTCGAATAGGGTGGCATGAGGAGAGGGCAACCTTAAATTTATACAATGTTGGCAGGTGGTAAGGGCTGATTTTCTGTATTAATTTTGAGCTGGTGGGGGATCATCTATTTGAAGCTGTGGTGGATGAAGTGTAATGGTGCTCGAATGGGAGTGCACAGGGGGATTGGAGTTTAAGGGTGGCCTTAGAATGTCGGAGTCTTGCTGGCAGGATGTCTAGAATGGTTGCGGCTTATTCAACTAAGCTATTTGAGCTGGAAGGGATCCTATCTTTGATGTTGCTGATGCGGGCCTGTGTTCTTGTAGTGATACGGGTTGCTGGTTAGTGTTAGTTATGAGGGTATGGGGTGCTCGCATCACCAGATTCTGGATGCTTAAAATAGGTGCTCGATTGGAAATGAACAGGGAGGGATAGGGCACAGGATCATGGACGTGGGTAGTTGTGGACAATTTGCCACACAGAAGTTGGAGAAAGTGGCTGCCTATTTTTTTCTAATGTGTTTGTCTGTTTTGCAGGTTATCACCTCCTTCCTAGCATTGTCCTCATTCAGCTCTCCTCTTGATGGTTTACTTGTGCCTTTCCCTGCACATGAACCATGGCTCCTATGTGTGCTAACTGCCTGCGATTGCTTCATTGCTCCTACCCACTAGAGTCTTTTCTCCTATCTCATATGCTCACGTCCTATGCTTCAGGTGCATGCTCATGTTGCCATTATATGGATCCTCTTCAGCCTTAGCTCCAACCCTATTGTAAAGCCCCGCCCCGGCTGTGATGCTCTCTAGTTTTCCTTATGCCCCTCCACCATGGATGGTCCGCACACTTCCTACAATTATGCTGCCTTCCTGATTGCTTTGAAGAATTACTGTTCATCCTGGAAGTTACTGTTCAGCTAAACATGCATTGTAAATGGGGAGATCCGAATAGCGTGTTACCAGGTCATTTCCCCTGGTAACTCCCTATTCACCCATCTCCCATATTTTTGGCTAGCCTCCTTGTGGTTCGGAAATACTAGTTGTGTCCATTTTGGGTGTACTAGGGTGAAGGTTCTTTACTGTTTATTCAGAGACATGCATAGATTATTACTAGGAAATTTTCCTGGTAATCTTCTATTCATTATTCTCCTTTATCTTTTCCTCTTGATTTGTGTAATCTCTTCACCCCCCCCCCCTTTTTGGTGTGTTAAGGGGTGTAGCTACTTCCCTCAGTTGCACTGGGGCTGGGATCGCTGGATCTGTAGGTTTCTTTTTCTTGGTTTCTTCCTAGCCTTAGGCTGAACTACTTTGAGGTCAGGTTCTACCCTACCGATTGTGTATAAACATTCTTTTTGGTATAATACATTTACATTTTACCAAAAAAAAGAAAAAAGAGAGAGCTATCAGTATCAGTATCAGTAAGTGTGGTCTTTGAGTGGTTTCTCTCAAGCTTTAGGCGAATTCTTATGGTTCCCCTAAAGTCCCGCACCCATCTGCTCATCTAGCCTCTTCCAATCGTGTTCTTGTTGCTTCCATCTACTTCCTTGTTGATTTTGTGAAGATTCCTGGTGTTATTTTCAGGGTTTGGCCCCTCCTGGTCGCACTTCGCGACGATTCCTTTAGGGATCGCGCACAACACCGATTTGTCTAGGTTGGCTTATTGTTTGAAATCGACTACCCTTTGTTTTGGTGTGTTCCCAAGGCCTTCCCCAAGCTTCCCCTTTCATGCCTCTTTCACTTTTACAGCCAGATCTGAGTTAGGGTTTCGAAAGTTTTTGGAGGCTCTTTTCCCGCCTAAGCAATTTTTGAATTAGTTTCTGCCTAACCTGCATTTGCTTTACGGTCCTTCCCCAACTCTTTTCCTGAAACCAACTTGCCTACGTTCTTCTCCATGGGTAAACGGAGTCAAGCAGCAAAGAAAGGTTGCAATATAACAGATGATTTCTTCAATGGTCTCCAAACTCCACCCCTGGGCACAAAGGTAGACGGCCTTGCTGGCCCCCAGCAACACATCCAGGTGCCTCCCCCATCCTTTGGAAATCCAGGTATGTCCTCCTTCCCCTCTCCTTTGCGGACTCACTAGAAGGGAGATGATGGAGCATCCACTTCTGGTGAGATTACTGGTAAAACTACTGTGCTTGGTGGTGGTACTGATTTGGGTGACAGTGAATTGGATCCGAGTGAGGCTGAGGACAGCCCAGGTAAATTCGATACTACTGTGCCTTCAGCTAGACATGTGTCTACCCCTATTCCTCTTCCTAAACCACAAGTGTCTTCAGTCCCTAAACCTTCATTTGCTAGTCTCTTCAGCCAAAACCGTGACCCCACTAGGGGTATGTCTTTGCGAGCTCTCCCAGTCAATACCGATGAAGTCACCATAGAAGCCTTTGATGTTGGGTCCTTAGAGAAAGATTGGGGTTACTGTCTTGTGGGATGTTTTACGGGGAAATTCCCAGGTTTGAAAGTGGTTGAGGAATTAAAGGGTAAGTGGGGTGTTAATTGCAAAATTTTGCCCCATGCTCAGGGATGGCTGGTGTTCCAATTCAGTTCGGAGGAAGATAGAACTTCGGTGTTAGCTGGTGGCCCCTATCTTTTGTATGGAAAATCTTTGCTATTGAAGAAGCTATCCTCAGGTTTTCGGTTTGATTCAAAAGAATTCATGCAAGTGCCGATTTGGATACAACTTCCTAATGTTCCTTTGGAGTTGTGGACAGAAATGGGCCTCTCCTGATTAGGTTCTATATTAGGTACCCCCCTATGTACTGACCAAATTACCTGTACCAAAGCAAGAGTTGGGTATGCTCGGCTATTAGTGGAGGTTAATGTGGGTAAGCGACCTGTTATGAATTTTATTGTGCGACTGTCATCCGGGGAAAGATACACTCAACATGTCTACTATGAATCATTCTCGAGTTACTGCTTCTCATGTCAGAAATTTGGTCACTCACCTTTCACTTGCAAGCAGAAACCGTAGGGGCCACTAGAAGAGCCTTCCAAAGTTCCTCCTTCAGCTTCGGATACCTCTAATGCCCCTCCAGCTGCAGGTGTCAAGGGACCTCAAGCTACAGGTGCTATACCTACTGTCAGGTCCGATGAGGGGGTGGAGGGTACTATGACAGGGGAGCACAGTATTTCAAGGGCAGCAACCTCCACCGCTAATCATGCATCCCAACAAACCACTTCTCCAGTGGTGAAAGGGACAGATGGTCTAGTTTCAAGTGGGATACCTTTACCTCAATCTGAAGATCTTTCAGCTTCGGGGAACTTTTGTAGGGGCAATGTAACAGATACTTTGGATGGACATTCAGATCAGGGTCTGAGCACTAGAAAATTGTCAGTGGGATCGGTTAACACCCAGGCCAAGCATCAAGAGCTTTCAGTTTTGGGATCTTCTAGACCCTCTCAGCCGAAAGGGGATAAGTTACAGGTGGGGTTTAAACCGGTGAAAGGGGGACTTAAGATTTAGGACAAGCAAGGAGATACCAAACAGGAAAAAGGGAAAGGGGTGGCGAAACAACTTCAGCACGGTGGAGGAGGGAAACCCCTCTCCCTAGCACCATGACCATCTTTTGTTGGAACGTTCGGGGCCTCAACAAGGCCTCGAAACAAATAAATGTTGGGAAATTGATTCACCAACATAAGTGTCGTATAGCTTGCTTGTTGGAAACTAAATTATTGAAGTTAGGGCTGCAACGGTTTATACAGCAATGTTTTGAGGGTTGGTGTGTCTGCCACAACTTTGATGTGCTAGATGGAGGCCGTATGGTTTTCCTGTGGAACCCTTCATTTTATGCTTGCCAAGTGATAGATGTTGGAGAACAATCTATCCACTGCTAGATGCAATGCCTTACTACCCAGAAATCTTTCTATGTTTCTATGGTTTATGGTTTGTACAGTGTCTCGAAACGGCGAGAAGTTTGGCAGAGGTTGATCGACTTAGGTGGGGCGATAAACATACCTTGGTGCATCTTGGGGGATTTCAACTGTGTGTGCACAGCTCAGGAACACATTGGCTATAATCCACCTTCTGCTTACCTACTGCAGGACTTATTAGACCTACGGAGTTCCCTGGGTTTGGTTGATGCCCCTTCATCTGGGGAATTCTATACATGGCACAAGAAACACCTTTGGGCCAAGCTAGATCGGGTACTAATAAATTTTTCTTGGAATATTGAGGGAATGGCCTGTCATGTTCGATTCTTAAGTATGTTGCCTTCCTCTGACTATTGTGCCTTTATTGTGGGGTATGACTAGCTAGCATCCCAAGACCGTAAACCTTTCAAAATTTTCAATATGTGGCTGTGCCACCCCTCCTTCTAGGACCTTATTGATCGTAGCTGGGACACGACTGTGGAAGGCTTAAAACAATTCATTCTATGTCAGAAATTGAAGGCTCTTAAATCTCCCTTGAAATTGTTCAACACTCATCACTATGGCCACATTTCAGTGAAGGTTAAACAAGCCACCGAAGCCTTCCAACATGCATACCCTCTTTCCTTAGGGTGCCCATCTGATGCTGTGTTACAGAATGCACTAGCTGAAAAACGCAAATCAGCAGTGTTTTTAGAGGAAGCCGAACGGTTATTCTTCCAACAAAAAGCCAAATGTCAGTTCCTCCTTAAGGGAGATAGGAGCACGGCATACTTCCACTCCTTGGTTTGGAAAAGGGGGGCACAAAATGCAATCCCCTATCTTGTCAAATCCGATGGCTCTCGTACATCTTCCCGGGTGGAAGTTGCCTCGAAATTTAACCTCTTTTACCAGCAGCTACTTGGCGCCTCCACCCCTATCTAGCATATTGACCAGCAGGTGCTAAATTTTGGGGTATGTCTTGATGACACTGATCGGGATGTTTTGGTTTCATCATTAACGGATACAGAAATTAAAGAGGCTTTGTGGGATATCGGAAATGCAAAAGCACCTGGGCCGGATGGGTTTTCTTCTGCCTTCTTTAAAACACAGTGGGTAACAATTGGGGCAAATTTTCAGGCAGCCGTACATGAGTTCTTTACTTTGGGGAAACTACCGAAGTAAATGAATCACACTCTCCTTTGTCTCCTATCGAAGAAACCACATGACCGAATCGTGACTGATTTCCAGCCTATTGCTTGTCTAAACATCACATACAAAGTGATTTCAAAGATTTTGACTAGTCGATTGACCAAGGTGATTGGGAAAGTGGTGGATCCTGCCCAAGCCGCATTTATTCTCGACCGTAATATGCATGATAATATCTTTTTGGCCCAAGAATTGGTTCGAGGATATACCCGCAAACGTATCTCACCTCAATGTATGATTAAGGTGGACCTTACTAAGGCCTTACGACACCATTGAATGGTCCTTTTTGGAGGAAATGATGATTGGTATGGGTTTTCCGATTCTTTTCAACGGTTGGATCCTGGAATGTGTGACTACCACCTCTTACTCCCTCTCCATTCACGGCTCACTTCATGGAATGTTTAGGGGACAACGGGGACTTCGCCAAGGTGACCCCATGTCACCCACTTTATTCCTGTTGTGCCTGGAGTATTTTTCTTCACTTTTAAAGATGCGGACAACAGACTCCCTCTATAATTTTCATCCTAAATGCCAAAAATTGGGCATCACTCATTTTGCTTTTGCGGATGATCTCATGCTTTTCACCAGAGGTGATATTGATTCTATACAAGTCCTATTGTCTTCTTTGGATGCATTGAGTAATGTGTCAGGCCTAAAGGCAAATCCCCTGAAATCGAATGTGTACCTGGCTGATGTGCATGGGTGGAAAAAGATTATATTCTTCAGATGGTGGGTTATTCGGTGGGGGACTTTCCCATTCGATACTTCGGTATCCCTCTTGCTCCCATGAAAGTCTCGGTGGCACAATTTTCGGTCCTTATAGAAGCCGTGGAAGGTTACCTACATGACTGGAATGGCAAATCACTGTCCTATGCCGGTAGAATTGAGTTGCTCCAATCGGTCATTCAAGGACTGCTCTCTTTTTGGTTCCAGGCCTTCCCTATACCATCTACCATCTTGGACCGAATTAACTCTATGTGCAGAATGTTTTTGTGGGGTGGTAAATATTTTTGGGTGGCTTGGGAAAATGTTTGTGTCCCTAAGACTGAGGGCGGATTAGGGCTGCGAAATTATAAGCTATGGAACATGGCCCTCCTTGCTAAGGTGTTGTGGAATATCCATGCCAAACCTGACTCACTCTGGGTCAAATGGGTGTATGAAACGTACTTACATGGTACGACTGTGTGGGAGTGGAGTCCCCATTCCAGGGACTCGGCACTCATGAAGAAATTAGCAGGTATCTGAGATCTTCTTCTAGAGCGGTTGGGTGGACTGTCTACAGTGGTAGATCGGCTGGGCACTTTTTGTGTGAATGGTCAACTTTCCTCCCAGCATGTTTATGACATCATCCTCACTAAACACTCAATCCATCCATGGATGTCGTTTATTTGGAAGCAGTACATCTGTCCTAAAATCTTAGTTATTGCTTGGCTCAGCCTTCTCAATCGGCTCCCCACCAAAGATACCCTTCATTTCCTGGATATTGACCGAAAATGCCATTTTTGCAAAGCCGCTTTGGAAACAGTAGCACACCTCTTCTTCCAATGCTCCTTCACTAGTGCAGTGTGGCAGCATATATGTGCTTGGATGGGTTTGCGGGTCTCTACTACCAATCTCCAGCAGGCGCTTAAGCGACTAGGTCGGGACCATTCAGGTGTGCGTTTGAGGAGTAAAGTAGCCAAATTGGGACTTCTCTGCACGGTGTATTTTGTTTGGAAGTGTAGAAATGCTGTGGTTTTGGATGAAGCTTTGATCTCTTGTGATGATGTCATTTTTAAAATCAAACTCTACATCTACAAAATCTTGTATAAGATCTATCCACCTGAGCTGATTCCCTTCTAACTACATTGCAAATTTTAGCCACTCTTGTGTGGGTGGGGTGGATACACTATCTGTTTGGGGTGCCACTGTAGGGGGGATTTAGTTTCTCATGGGGCTGTCCGCATAAGGATATTGTGGGGGGTAGCTGCATACTTGTTAGGTTCGGACAGGTTGGCATGTGAGGGAGGGCAACTGTGCCTATATATTATGCATGACCGTGGGGTACTCTCAGGCTAGGTACTGCCCTCTTCAGGTTTTTGTGAGGTTGCTTTGGTGAAAATTGCCTCCTAACATTGAGGTGCATGTCTCTTTTTCACCTGGATTTCTGAAGGCTTAAGGTGTATTGCTGGTTGGATTTATATAATGATGGTTGTATTGTGCTGGACATTTTCCATAAGGGGTGGTTAGGGCTGCTCTATTATCTTTTTTCGAGCTGATGGGGGCTCATCTCTTTGGAGTTGCTGCTGTGTGGGGTGATGTGCACTGGTGTTCAGATGGGAGTGAACAGGGAGGATTGGAGTTAAGGACGGCTATAGGCTGTAGGCGTATTGCTGGCTGGACCTTATATACTACTGGTTGTTTTGTTGATTGACACTTGACATAAGAGTGGTTGTGGCTGTTTCACCTAAGTTCTTTGAGCTGGAGGGGGTCCATCTCTTTGGTGTTGCTACTGTAGGGTAGTGATTTTAAATTTATAAGGGTAGCTGGGAGGTGTACCCATCTGTCCTTTGGGTTATGAGGGTATGGGATGTTGGCATCACCAGCTTTTGGCTATTTATTACTACTGCTCGGATGGGCGTGAACAGGGGGGATTGGGCATAAAGAAAGGATCATGGCCGTGGGTAGCTGTGGGAAGAGTGCTCAGTGTGCCTCACAGCAGGTGGTGAAAAGGGCTGCCTAGTTTTTCCTAATATGTTTGTCTGTTTTGCAGGTTACTATCAACCATCGTGTTAGGCTCTACTTCATCTTTGGATTTGACTCATTCAGCTCTCCTCTTGTTGGTTCCCTTGTGTCCTTCACTGCACATGGACCGTGGCTCCTACGTGTGCTAACTGCCTTCAGTTGCTTCAGCTCCCACTGCTTCTGCCTTGCTGGTTTCCCATTAGAGCCCTTCCTCCTATATCTTGTGCTCCAGCCCCTTGCCTTAGGCTCAAGCTCATGATGTCCATTACATGGTTAATCTTCGGCCTTGGCTCCTGCCCTGCTGCAATGCCATAACCTAGCTGTCCTGTGGCTGATGCTTTCTTGGCTTCGTCATGCTCCTCCACCATGGATGGCTTTCACACTTCCTGCAATCATGCTGACTACTTCTCTTCCTCTTGGTCTACTAGCGTGCATGGCAACCTCCTTGCCCTGGTTGGCTCTCTCCCACATCCCCTCCCTGGTGTTCTTGCCCATCTTGAAGAGTTATTGTTCATCCTGCGAGTTACTGTTCGGCTGAACATTTACTGTCAATGGGGAGATGCGAATAGCGTGTTACCAGGCCATTTTCCCTGGTAACTCCCTATTCACCCATCTCCCATACTTTTGCCTAGCCTCCTTTTAGCTCGGAAATACTAATAGTGTCCATTTGGGTGTACTGGGGTGGTGGGTCTTTACTACTTTTCCGGAGAAGTGCATAGGTTATTACCAGGCCATTTTCCCTGGTAATCTTTTATTCAATATTCTCCTTTACCTTTTTCTTTTGATTTGCTTAGCCTCCCTTTTGGTGTGTTATGGGGATGTAGCATCTCTTCCTCGGTTGTACTGGGGCTGGGGTATTTGGGCCTGTAGGTTTCTTTTTACTCGGCTTCTTCCTATTCTTAGGTTGAATCGTTTTGAGGTCAAGGTATGCCTTACCGACCGTGTATATACATTCTTTTTGGTATAATACATCTACATTTTACCAAAAAAAGAAAGAGCTATCAGTGTGTGGTCTTTAAGTGGTTCTCTCAAGCTTTAGGCGATTCTCATGGTGTCTCCTAAAGTCCCGCACATTTCTGCTCTTGCTGTTTCATTTAGAGTTTTCCTTAAGACTCTTCCCGCTACATTTTTGCTACAGAGTGGTCTGGCGGTGCTTGATTCGTGTCTTTGACTCTCTGGGGGGTCAATGATGGACTCTTTCGTTTTTGCGAACAGCGGTCCGCATCTTCGGGTGGTTGAATCCTTGATGGTAGTTTCCTTGTTCCGGCGAGGAATCGGGTCCATTGTGCACTTGCGATCAATCTAAAGGGAATTTCATCAGACTCATCCACTGATCTTCTCCTCGATTTGGTTCTGGGCTCTGACGAATTTTTGGCGGTCTTTTTCCTGCCCACGAGATTTTTGATTTTGGCGTCCCCCTAGTGTCTTACGACTACAGTGACGACTCCTTCTTCGGCTCTCTCGTCAGTGGCTTGGTTCGAATACTTGAGCTTTACAGGTTTTAAGGGGCTAGCAATTTGGCATTCCTCCCACTCCCTGCTATGGGGAAACACAGCCAAGCTACCAAGAAAGGGAGCAATATTACTGATGATTTCTTCAAGGGGTTTCAAACTCCACCGCAAGGGGCTAAGGTCGGAAATCCTAATCCTCTCCCCACGGGTAACCTTCCCCTAGCCGCCCCTGGTTCACACCCTCCTCCGACTATACCAGGTACGCTTCCTACAAACCCCTCTTTGTGGACTCATCAGAAGAGGGATGACGTAGCATCCACTTTTGATGAGATTACTGGAAAAACTGATGTTCCTGGTGGACGTGATTCGGAAGAGGAGCTGGATCCGAGTGAAACAGAGATTAGTCCAGAGAAGGGTTCATTACCTCACAACCTGACAGAAAACTTGGTTGACCCTGTTCCTCCAATCTGACCCCAAGGTGCCCAACCTCCCCCCTCCTCCATACCTAAACCAACCTATGCAAGTCTTTTTAGCCACAACCGTGACCCCTTTAAAGGAATGCCTCTATGTGCCCTTCCTGTTTCGGCTGAGGAGGTTACTATTGAAGCCTCCGATGTTGGCTCACTGGAAAAGGAATGGGGATTCTGTCTTGTAGGATGTTTTATAGGTAAGCTTCCGGGTATGAAGGCTGTGGAAGAATTGAAGGGCAAATGGGAAGTCCAGTGCAAAATCCTCCCTCATGCTCGGGGCTGGCTAGTGTTTCAGTTTAATTCAGAGGAGGATCACACTTCTGTATTAGCTGGAGGGCCCTATCTCTTGTATGGTAAGTCACTGCTCCTAAAGAAACTCTCCCCTGGCTTCCGTTTTGACTCCAAGGCTTTCATGCACGTACCCATTTGGATTCAACTCCCAAACGTCCCCTTAGAGCTATGGACTGAAATGGGGTTATCTCGGCTGGGCTCAATTCTTGGTACCCCTCTATGTACAGATCAAATCACAAGTACAAAAGCTAGAATTGGTTATGCTTGGTTGTTAGTGGAGGTAGATGTGGGGAAAAAACCAATTATGTAGTTTAATGTGAACCTATCGTCTGGAGAAAGCTACTCTCATCATGTTGTTTATGAAACTTTCCCCAGCTTTTGTTATGCTTGTCAGAATTTTGGCCATTCCCCTTTTAACTGCAATAGTGGCTAGTAAGTAACCCCAGAGGTAAACAAAACAGACCCTACCCTACCTTCGGCTTCCACTATTGCAAATTCAGGCCAGGAACTTCAATTCTCTGCTCAGGGTGCAATAGGTGGTGTAAGGTCCATAGAGGGGCATCGAGCCACAAAGGTAGTTAATAGGCACTTGGTCCCTGCTCATGCTCGAGGTAGTCACACTACAGGTCAGGCTACTACTCGTCCTACACCCTCAGTGGCGACAGGGGCAGCATTACCAGGAGCTAGTGGGGATCATGGGTAGAATCCGATTCAGCCTCAAGTTCAATCTTCACATGCTTCAGTGAATCCAAGTGGGGGATCTGCGGTGGGGGCTTCGGATGGGTTGCAATTGTCTGAACAGGGTATGAATGTTAGTAGGGAGTCAGAGGATGTGATTTCAGTTTAGGGCTGCCTTCAGGATACTTCAGGTGTGGTTTCTTCCAGTAATTCTCAGTCACAAGGGGCTAAGGCTACAGTGGGTAAAAAACAACTGAAAGGGGGTGCACCATCTTAGGCCACTCAAGGGCAGTCCAAGCAGGAGAAAGGAAAAGTGTTGGACCAATGGTGGTTGACAAATTAAATCCCTTTATATTTTAATAATAAAATGTATAGAATTAATTAAGAAATTATTTCAGGTGTTGTAATTTAAATAGAAGACTTGTGCAAATCAAGATAGCAAATAAATCAGTGTGAAATCAAGATGGAAATTACCTTCAACGTGCTAGAGACATTCAATATTGAAGATTATGGGAAGATTCTATTAAATCTATCCGTTGGAGTCCTCACTAGTCGACTATAATGTGGCAAGTCGACTAATAATATCAGATCTGTCAGTTCGTGCCAAAATAAGTCGACCAACATGTTGCAAGTCGACTGAAAACAACAGACTTGTAAGGTGGATAAGTGCACTAGTTGACTATTCGAAAAGCAGAGATGGAACCTGTAGGGAAAACATTGGTACTAGTCGACTATAACACCTCGACTAGTCGACTATCAGGTGAAACTAAACAAAACTTGTCAGGATCAATCACAAATGGAAAGGAAATAAGTTTGCAACATCTATGCGCAATCAGCAACCGCCAAAAGAAGATCTACAATGGCTACATTCATCTGAAAGTTAGAAAATAAATTAAAAACATCAAAGGATCGTATGGTGAGGTCTAAAAAACAAAAGCATACCACTATTGTTCCTAACTTTGCTCTCAATTGCTCTTAGCTTGTTCTAAAATTGTACTAAGCATTATTACTTCTTCTTTATCTTTGTCACTATTATGAGTTAAGTGATTGTGTAGAAAATCACTTGTGGGGTAGGATTTGTGCCAGAAAATGAATCGATTGTGAGGGGTAGCTTGAGCCGGAAGTCAAGTTGTATTGAAAAGTTCACACTAAACTAAAAAGTGTGTAGTAAAGTGTTTTGCCAAAATCCTAAGTGGGAGCTTAGGTAGAGGACGTAAGTCTTAGCACCGAACCTCTATAAAAATAGTGTTTGCCTCTCTTCCCTACTCTTTGCATTTAAATTTGTTTAATTATTTTGTGTGTATTAACTTCTGGTTTTTGTAGAACTTTACAAAAAAAGGTTTAAAGATCTATTCAACCCCCCCTTCTAGATTGTTTACAAAAAGGAATAGTTACCCATTCGAAACCAGCAGGAGGAGGTACCCTCCTCCCCTATGATATGAACTTATTTTGCTGGAATATTTGGGGCCTTAATAAGGCCTCGAAACAAGCGAGTGTTGGCAAACTTATTCGCCAACACCATTTCCAATTAGCTGGGTTGTTAGAAACAAAACTGAGTACGTTAGGGCTGCAGCGGTTTGTACAACACAGCTTTGAGGGATGGCAAGTATGTCACAATTTTGATACAATTGAAGGGGGCCGAATGGTGGTTCTATGGAACCCTGCTTTTTATTGCTATCAAGTCGAAGATATCGGGGAACAGTTGATACACTGTCGGGTGCAATGTCTTAGTACACAGCACAGGTTCTACGTTTCCTTTGTTTATGGCCTCTACAGTGTCGCAAAGAGAAGAGACGCATGGTAGTGTTTGATGAACCTTGGTGAGGGACTAGACTTACCTTGGTGTAAATTGGGCGACTTCAACTGTGTGTGTTCTGCCCAGGAGAGAATCGGATGTGTCCCACCCTCTGCTTATTTATTGCAGGACTTAATGGATATGCGGATCACCTTAGGGCTGGCTAATGCTCCATCTTCGGGGGAATACTACACTTGGCACAAAAATCACCTCTGGGCTAAATTGGATCGTGTGCTTATAAACTCGGCTTGGAAAAATGTTGGACTAGAGTGCACAGTATAGTTTCATAGCATGTTACCGATCTTGGGCCACACTCCTTTTGTTGTTGGGTATGAGCAGATGAATTTTCAAGGCAGGAAACCGTTTAAATTCTACAATATGTGGTTGCACCACCCCACTTTTCAGTCCATTCTTGATCAATGTTGGGATACAACCGTGGAGGGTACTAAACAATACATCTTCTGTCAGAAACTGAAAGCTCTCAAGTGACATTGTGATTAAGAAGTTTCAAGTGACCCTTGAAACTTCTTAATCACAACCACTACTCAAACATCACGGTGTAGGCCCAAAAAGCCACAGAAGAATTCCAGCAGGCCTACCGCCTCTCCTTGAGCAATCCACGTGATCCAGCCTTAATTCAAGATGTTGCAGTTAAGTGTAAGGTAGTTATTTTTTTAGTGGAAGCTGAGCGACTATTTTATCAACAAAAAGCCAAAAGCCAACATATTCGTGAAGGGACAGAAGCACATCGTATTTTCATGCCCTGGTGAGAAAACGTGGACTGCACAATGCCATCCCTCACATTGTGAAAAATGAAGGAACCAGAACTCGTTCTTAACTGGAAGTAGCTTCGGAATTTCTTCACTTTTACATACAACTCCTTGGCTCCTCCACTTCTGATCAGAGTATTGACCCTCTGGTGCTAAAGTTTTGGAGATTGTCTCACTGATGAAAATCGGGAGGGCCTGGTTTCTCCGATTACTGATGCAGAAATCAAGATGGCCTTGTGGGATATCGGCAACGACAAAGCCCCCGGTTCGGATGGCTACTCCTCAGCCTTCTTTAAATCACAGTGGGCCATTATAGGACCTGACCTCAGGGCAGCAATGCATGAATTTTTTCGGTCAGGCAAATTGTTAAGGCAGTTAAACCATTCACTTTTAAGCCTCATCCAGAAGAGAAAGACTGATAGAACCGTGGCTAATTTCAGACCTATTGCTTGCCTAAATGTCATTTACAAGGTGATATCCAAGATATTGACTAGTTGGATGACCCGGGTGATTGGGAAAGTGGTGGATCCCGCCTAGGAAGCTTTTATCCCCAGGCGCAATATGCATGATAACATTTTTCTGGCACAAGAGCTGGTTAGGGGCTACACTAGGAAACGCATCTCCTCTAGATGCATGATTAAAGTGGATCTTACCTATGCCTACGACACCATTGAATGGAATTTTTTGGAAGCCATGATGCTTGGAATGGGCTTTCTGATGGTTTTCATAGGGTGGGTCATGGAATGTGTCACTACTACTTCTTATTCAATCAACATAAATGGCTAGCTTCATGGCATGTTCAGGGGTTGACGTGGCCTCCGTCAAGGTGATCCTATGTCCCCCACTTTGTTTTTGTTGTGCCTGGAATACTTCTCATGGTTATTGAAGATGAGAACTACCAACTCCCCTTATAATTTCCACCCCAAGTGTAAAAAACTAGGCATTACCCATTTTGCCTTTGCGGACGATCTTATGTTATTCTCCAGGGGAGATATTGATTCTATTACTGTCTTATTGACCTCTTTGTATGATTTGGGACGAGTATCGGGGTTAAAGGCTAACCCAACAAAATCGAATGTGTATCTAGCTGGTGTGTTCGGATGGGAAAAGGACTCCATCCTTCAGATGGTCGGTTACCCGGCAGGGGAATTCCCCATTCGATACCTAGGGATCCCCTTTGTGCCTATGAAAGTTTCGGTGGCTCAATTTTCTATCCTTATCGACGCAGTGGAATCTTATCTTAATGAGTGGAATGGGAAATCGCTTTCATATGCCAGTAGGGTTGAGCTTCTTCATTCGGTTATTCAAGGGCTCCTTTCTTTTTGGTTCTAGGCATTTCCTGTTCCAACCACCATACTGGACCGTATTAACTCTATGTGTAGACTGTTTTTATGGGGTAGAAAGCATTTCCGTGTTGCTTGGGATAATGTTTGTGTTCCAAAAAATGAAGGCGGCTTAGGGCTGCGCAGTTGTAAATTATGGAATATGGCACTACTGTCAAAGGCGCTATGGAATGTTCACACCAAAACTGACTCCCTATGGGTCAAATGGGTACATGAGGTTTATTTAAAAGGTTTGGCAATTTGGGACTGGAAACCCCATCCTCGAGACTCTGCCCTTATGAAAAAGTTAGCAGTAATCCGTAATTTACTCCTGGACAAGTTGGGTGGGCGTGTAGTAGTGGAGGCAAGATTACATTTTCTTTGTGTAAATGGAAATCTCTCTTCCCAACATATTTATGAAATCATCCGACCAAAACACCAATTCGGCCGTGGATGTCATTCATTTGGAAGCAGTATATTCCCCTTAAAATATTGGTCACTGTATGGCTAAGTATGCTAGACCGGCTCCCCACCAAGGCTAACCTTCCTTTCTTGGAAATCAACCGATCTTGTAACTTCTGCAATGGGGACATGGAGACAGGAAGACATCTCTTTTTCCAGTGCCCTTTTACTAAAACAGTCTGGAAAGGGATTTGTGACTGGTTGGGGCTACGGGTCCCTGAGGCCAATCTTCATCAGGCCATTAAATGCATTTGAAGGGTTTACTCTGGTGCGAGGGTTAGAAGCAAGGCAGCCAAATTGGTTGTCCTTTGCACTGTCTATTTTCTATGGAAGTTTAGGAATGCACTCCAAATGGATGCCTCCTCTATTACTTGTGCAGATGCAATTTTCAAGATTAAGCTTTTTATCTACAAAATCCTGTATAGACTATATCCCCCTGAACTCATCCCCTTCTAAACCTTGGCATTCTGACTTCCTGGACGCGGCAGAGTTGGCCCTATGCACTTGCGGGGAAAGGGATTTTTGGGATGGTGTTGATGGGTAACAGTGGCGATCCAGCACCAGGGGATTAGTCATGTGGTGTGTAGATGAAGTAGGAAAAGAGTCAAGTGGAATCAAAGGCATAGTCTATGTTGTCCTGAGGTGTTTGGTCAGTTAGGGTGGGTGTGAGTAACCAAGCGGGTGATGACACCAGGGCTATCTCGGAATATCTTTGCTGATGGGGGTGGAGTTGTTAATCCTTGTACGAGAGGTGGTTGCAACACACACCTGCTGCAGACTGAGTGAGTAGTTGAAACAGTCCTGTCTGGTCTTGGGGAATATGAAGCACCGTTTCTTAGCCCACTAAGCAGAGTTGGGGGATTAGAGGAAGTCTATACTGATTTGGGTTAGCTAGATGCAACAAAGTATCATGTGGGGTGAGCAGGCTCCCGGACTATTCTCTCAGAGATGAAGCTAGAGGCTGTGACTCTGACTCTAGATGTCTCTTTCGAATGCTAGGATGGAGGGGAGTGGCTAGGAAACTCCTGGTCGGATGGAACAGATTGAATGGGTGTCCCTGCCTGTTTGCGAATCCTTACATTTTAGCTAGGAGTGCATATGGAATCCCCATAGTGGTTGTAGGCCTTCCCATACTGTGTGTTGCCTCCCAACAAGGTCATGCAGGTAGCCACTCGCGGTTTGTGTTCTGTTCTATTGGATGAACAACAGTAGTAATTGTGTAGGAGGGATGAGGTCCCGGATCCGGATGGATTACCTGGGTACACTGGTCAAAGGTACTGCACCTTCCCCGGATATTTTGGTCCTAGCCCCTTACTGTCGCTGTCTTAGTGTGGCAACACCTAGCTAAGTAGGCTGACACTAGCAAGACGAGAGAGTGGTTGCTGAGAGTCACTGCTGAGCGCCAGTGGATGGGGTGTTTCAGAGTGTTGAACTCGTGGCTCACCCGAGTTGTGGGATAGACCTCAAGATAGGTGGTAGACGTAGATAAGGTGGGTGGTCTTTGATGATTTGTAGTGTGAGGTATGTCCGGAATTGAGTGCGGTGGTGCGGCGAGTCTCTCTCTGTGCTTCACTGGTGGTCTGGTCTATCCAGACATATTTATGGTTTGGGGAACTCGAGATGATGGAAACTGCCAGCAGGAGAGGAGTTACGTCAATTTGTTTCCCACAAGCTACTGTAGCACAACAGTGCTGCATGGGCGATGCAACTCTCACGTGGGATCCAAAATTGAGGTGATAGGTAGGCTGAATGGTGCTTTTGTTATGGTTGCTTGTCTAATCCTTGGCAAGCAGTACATGGCCTCCGTTGTTAGCTTGCTTCCCTGATGATGAAGCAAAGGGTGCAGACCCGTTTTCTGTCTAGCCGTTTGTTCATTTTGCAGGTACAAACTAAGGCGGTCCTCTTCCATGGTGGCTATCACTGATGACGTATTTGAGGTTGGCATGATGTGACGATCCAAGACCGCCGGAGGGCTGGTTTCCTCCGGCGTGCCCACTTCTTGACATTCTGTGTCTTGAGTCTTTGAAAGGACCCTTGGAGTAACTCTCTATTGCGGTTGGACGATGGACGTAGGCCATACTTCACTCTACATGGTACTGTAGCTCCCATGCACGCTGTATACACCTGCTTCTCAATAATGCCCTTGATGGAATCCCTGGTGACCCTGACGTAGATGCATGATCAAATCCTTTATTCGTGGACGGTGGCTGGAACACAAGGGCCTTGCCTAAAATACGTTGCATGCAACAATGTCGTGCATGGCACTGTTCATGTGCAACACCTATTTACTACTACAGGTCCCTGCCTGCTTGTACACCATATGGCTGGAAAACGTGTAGCTACTGGAGTAGAGGTTTTTTCCGCTGGAAATACCACGCTGTTTTCAGAAGTAATGTTTAATCATCGATGGTATTGTTCATCGGTCGGTGGTACTGTTCACTGGCCGGGGTTACTGTTCACTGGACGGGTTTACTGTTCACCGGAAACAATACTCTGTCTGTGGAGAATTGAATAACATATTACCATGCCAATTCTCTGGTAATTTCCTATTCATCCTTCTCCTCCATGTTTTGTCTCCACAGCCTCCTATTGATATCTATACCAATTTTTTTCACATTTGTCTTAGGTGTATTGGGGATATGGTGAATGGATTAGTAGGTGTTATAACATTCTTCACTTGTAGTGAGTTTATTGGAGACTTAGTCTTTTTGAGGTCGGGGTATACCCCTTAGGACCATGTATATAAACATTCTTTTGGTATAATATATTTACATTTTACCAAAAAAAAAAAGAAAGAGCTATTAGTAAGTGAGTGTGGTCTTTGAGTGGTTCTCTCAAGCTTTAGGCGATTCTCATGGTGTTTCCTAAAGTCCCGCACGATTCTGCTCCTGCTGCTTCTTACAGTGATTTCTTTACGACTCTTCCCGCTACATTTTCGCTTCTGAGTGGTATTGTGGTGCTAGTTTCGCATCTTTGACTCTCTGGGGGTCAGTGACGGAACGTTTTCGTCTTTTGTGAATAGTGGTCAGCGTCTTCAGGTGATTCAATCCTTGACGATAGAATCCTTGTTTCAGCTAGGAGTTGAGTTCCTTGTGCACTTGCGACACATCTAGTGGGAATTCCATCCGATCCATCCACTGATCTTCTCGTAGATTTGGCTCTGGGCTCTATTGATTTTTCTGGTAGTCTTTTTCCCGCCCACTAGAATTTTGATTTCGGTGTCCACCCCCTCGCCCGTGTCTCTCTGACGACTCCAACTTCGGCTCTCTTGTCAGGGACTGGTTTGAATAGTTGAGATTTTCAGGTCTTACGGGGCTAACAATCACTTTCGGCATTCCTCCCGTTCCCTGCTATGGGGAAACACAGCCAAGCCGCCAAGAAAGGGCGAAATATTACTGATGATTTCTTCAAGGGGCTGCAAACTCCTCCGCAAGGGGCCAAGGTCGATACTCCAAATCCTCTCCCCATGGGCAACCCTCCCCTAGCTGCCACTGGCTCTCACCCTCTTCCGGCCATACCAGGTATGCTTCCTACAACCCCCTCTTTGTGGACTCATCAGAAGGGGGATGATGTAGCATCCACTTCTGATGAGATTACTAGAAAAATTGTTGTTCCTGGTGGAGGAGATTCGGAAGAGATAGAGGTGGATCCTAGTGAAACAGAGGATAGTTCAGAGAAGGGTCCAACTCCTCAAAACCTGACAGATAACCTGGTTGTCCCTGTTCCTCCACCCCAACCCCAAGGTGCCCAAGATGCCCAACCTCCCCCCTCCTCCTTACCTAAACCAACCTTTGCAAGTCTCTTTAGCCACAATCGTGACCCCTCCAAAGGAATGCCTCTGCGTGCCCTTCCTGTTTCGGCTGAGGAGGTTACTATTGAAGCTTCAGATGTAGGCTCACTGGAAAAGGATTGGGGATTCTGTCTAGTTGGATGTTTTACGAGTAAGTTTTCAGGTTTGAAGGCTGTGGAAGCTTTGAAGGGAAAATGGGAAGTCCAGTGCAAAATCCTCCCTCATGCTCGGGGCTGGCTAGTGTTTCAGTTTAATTCAGAGGAGGATCGCACTTCTGTTCTATCTGGAGGGCCCTATCTCTTGTATGGTAAATCACTGCTCTTAAAGAAACTCTCCCCTAGCTTCCGGTTTGACTCAAAGGCTTTCATGCATGTCCCTATTTAGATTCAGCTCCCAAACGTCCCATTAGAGCTATGGACTGAAATGGGTTTATCTCGGCTGGGCTCAATTCTTGGTACCCCGCTCTGCACAGATCAAATCACAAGTGCAAAAGCTAGAATCGGTTATGCTCGGCTGTTAGTGGAGGTGGGTGTGGGGAAAAAACCAATTATGAATTTTAATGTGAACCTACCGTCTGGAGACAGCTACTCTCAACAAGTTGTTTATGAAACCTTCCCCAACTTTTGTTATGCTTGTCAGAAATTTGGCCACTCCCCTTTCAATTGCACTAGTGGACAAAAAGTATCTCCAGAGGCAAACTAGACAGATCCTCCCCTCCGTTCGGCTTCCACTATTGCAAATGCAGGCCAGGATCCTAAAACCTCTACTCAGGGTGCTGCAGGTGTTGTAAGGTCCATAGGGGGTCAACAGGCTATACTGGCAGTTAATAGGCACTTGGCCCCTGCTCATACTAGAGGTAGTCCCACTACAGGGTAGGCTACTACTCTTCCTACCCCCAAAGTGCCAACAGGGGCAGAATTATCTGGAGCCAGTGGGGTTCATGGGCATAATCCGATTCAACCTGAGGTTCACTCCTCACATGCTTCGGGGAATCCAAGTGGGGGATCTGCGGTGAGGGCTTCGGAAGGGCTGACATTGTCTGAACAAGGTATGAATGTTAGTAGGGAGTTAGAGGACGTGGTTTCAGTTCAGGGCCGCCTTAGGAAGGCACACTTCAGCTGTCGGTTGGGTATTCATAGTTGGTAATTGTGCAGAGAGGGCTCACTCTAGAGGGAGGCTTATTGTTTTTGGTTGTGGAATTCCTGCGGCTGGGTGGAATTCAGTTTCTTCAGTGACATGAACTACATTGCTTTGAGTTTGACATACTGCAACTGTGTGGGTTAGCCAATTGTGTGTGAAAAGTTCCAGTGACTGGCTTTTGTATAGTGCTACGGTTCATCATCATCATAGGTACAAGTGCTTCGCATTGTGGGCTTGGTTTGAGTAGTTGTTTGCAGATATCCCCATTAGTTTTGTTTTACCAGGTAAAGGGACTGGATTGGCTATTGGCAGGGCATTGTTGGTGTCTTGTGTGGTTTAGCCCTCAATATGGGCAAAAAGTTAAAAACTCCCTTTAAAGGATGAGATATCATTAGGGATTGTATCCTGAGATTGTAGAAAGAACCTTTACCGTCCTTTTCCTCGGATGATGACCCCACTCCTACTACTACAGTTCCGCCCAAGTTTGTGGCACCTCTTATTATAGGAGAGGGGAAAGGGAAACGTACTCAGAGGGACACGAATTTGAATGCAATAACTGAAGCACCAGATGGGGATACTCTGGAGACCTCCTCTTCGGAAGGGGATACATTTGATACTAAGGGGACTGACAGTGGACCGGGGTTGCATGGTCGTGGTTCTGCTAGTGCAGATGACAGTGATCAGACCACGCTTACTCCCAGCTCTGTCCAAACAATCCGACCCCTACCAGCAGCTCCTGAACATGTTACTTCCAGAGAAGCACCTCAGGCTGCTAACCCTACTAAACCTTCCTTTGCTAGTTTATTTAGTAGTAATCGGGACCTAAAGAAAGGAATGAAACTCAAATATGTTGAAGTTGAAGAGGAAGTTACCATAAGGGAGGAAGATATGGGTAACATTGAAGATAGATGGGGTTTTTGTTTGGTAGGTTGTTTCACCGGTCGCTTTCCCGGTATGAAAGCACTGGAGAGTTTCACCACTAAGTGGAGGGTGAAGTGTAAGATCTTACCCCATAACCGAGGATGCTTGATATTCCAATTCGACACAGGCGATGACTGTACTAGTGTTCTTACCGGGGGGCCATATATGTTGTTTGGGAAAACCCTCCTACCTAAACGATTACCTAGAGCTTTTACCTTCAACTTTGTTGAATTCATGGAGGTTCTCATCTGTGTACAATTCCTGAATGTACCTTTAAAACTCTGGACAGAACAAGGACTCTCCAAATTGGCTTCAAGAGTTGGGAAAACAATTTGTATTAATGGAATTACTAGTGCTGGTATCGGGCTAGGCTTTGCATGTATGTTAGTGGAGATCAATGTTTCTTAACCCCCTACCACCAATTTCCCAGTTAAGATACCCAAGGGTTCCCGATATATCCAACCGGTGGTGCATGAGACTTATCCCAGTAATTGCTACTCTTGTAAGCAGTTTGGCCATAACTCTTTTGAGTGTAAGGTCTTAAGTAGAGATAAGAATGTTAAACAATAGTTAAATGGAAATGAGGGTAGTGGAGCATCTGTTCAGAACACTGAGGCTCTTCCCCTTCCAAAGTGAGGACCAATAGTGGGAAAGGAGCAGGGCTGGTAGCCTCCGACTTCAACAGCTACTCTTCGGGGTGCTGGAGTGAGACCTCAGAACCAGCAAGTAAATGTTGAGACTTCTAAGTAGGGCAGTAAGGGTTGTTTAGATGCCGGACCCATGGAACATAAGAAACTACCCTTAGGGCTCCCCATTTCAATGTTACAAGTTCCTGTCCACTCAAAGACATTGGCAGCTATGGTAATGACTTACCTACGGGTGAAAACCCGAAGGTTCTGCAACCCTTTCTTCCAGCCAAGGAAAAAGGGTAGATTGAAGTTTCTGGTGTTAGCACAGCACCTGCCAAAGTAGCTTGAGTAGCCTCTGATTTGTCTACCCATAGCGAAGGGAAACAATCTCAAGAAAATGATGGACAGAAATTGTAAAGTGCAAAAACCCTTAATCAAGGTAAGGCAGTAACTCCTCCGTCTAAAGTTCCCAAAGAGGGTTTGATACTCAACACTATTGGGCGAAGTAGTAAACTTGGGAATATGAATCGGGGAGAAGGAGGGGAAGGCCCTTCCCTTGCCTAGAAATGAAGATCCTCTCTTGGAATGTCCGAGGCCTCAATAAAGCCTCGCGACAGTATACTACTGTCCACCTTAGTAGGCAACACTATTGATGTTTTGTTTGCTTCTTAGAAACTAAGTTAACCCTACAGGGGTTGCAGAACTTGATGATGAACCGATTCCCAGGTTAGGACTACAGCCATAATCTTATAGATATTAAAGGTGACTGTATAGTTATTCTTTGGGATCGGACATATTACTCCTCCAGCGTCCTAGCCCATAATGACCAATACCTTCACTGCAACTTGTATTGCCGAAATACAAAATTGGAGGTTCTCTTGACTTGTGTTTATAGGCTGTATAGTGTTACTCTGAGGAGGGAATTATGGAAGAAGCTAGCTGATTTTGATTTGAATCCTTCGACTCTTTGGTTGATCACAGCGGATTTTAACTGTGTGAGTACAACGAATGAACGATTAGGATGGCAACCACCTTCAACATATCTTTTGAAAGACCTACAAGAATTCCGCTTGACATATGAGTTGGATGATGCTCTCTATACTGGGGAATTTTATACTTGGCAGAAAAATCAGTTGTGGGCTAGGTTGGATCGGGTACTTATCAACCAAGCTTGGAGTCTGCAGGATGTTAACTATTTAGCCTGTTTCTTACCATGCGTTCGAACTCTGATCATTACCCATCCATAGTAGATATCAACTGATGGGACAATAGACATAGAGGAAGAAAGGCTTTCAAGTTCTTTAACATGTGGATTACCCACCCAAGTTTTTCACATATTGTCAATGATGCCTAGAATTTGGATTGTGAGGGAACTGCGCAATATATACTTTGTGCCAAATTGAAATCTCTCAAGCTTCCTATAAAAGGTCTGAACAATGAAGCCTTTGGCGATATTTCCATTAAAGTTGCCTTGGCCTAGGAGGAATTCCAACTTGCTTACCATGCCTCCCTCTAACAACCTGACAATGTTGAGTTGAAAAGCATGTTGGACACTAAAAGGAAGGTTGCCACATTTTTACAGGATGTTCAACAACTTTTCTACCAATAGAAAGCTAAATGCACACACCTAATGGAGGCTGATCGGAGCACAAAGTACTTTCATGCCATGGCTTGGAAAAGGGGTAAGCACAATGCAATTACACACATTATAAAGGAAGATGGCTCTTAAACCTCTTCCATGAAGGAAGTCACTAAATGCATTGTCCGACACTATGAGGACCTCCTTGGTTCTGTCCACCCTCGACTGCTTGCTAATATGAAAATCATTTGGTCTGGTGTGTTGTTAGATACCGAAATGCAGGCAAATCTGGTCACTCCCATCACAAATGAGGAAATCCAATGAGTAGTTTTTGACATTGGGAATGATAAGATGCTGGGCCCTGATGGCTACACCACAGCCTTTTCTAAGAATCAATGGGTTAGAGTAGGCCCGAATGCTATTGAAACCATATCTGAGTGCTTTACTGATGGGAGATTGTTTAAACAAATTAATCATACCCTCCTCACTCTAATTCCTAAAAGGGCATCCTCTCCAAGAGTGTAGGGTTTCTGACCTATTGGTTGCTTCAATGTGACTTACAAGGTCATTTCAAAGATTTTGATGGAGCGACTTACTACTGTGGTGGGCACATTAGTTGACCTAGCCCAAGCAGCCTTTGTACCGGGATGGAGTATGTTAGATATATTTTTTTTGAACAAAGGAATTGGTTAGAGGATATAGCCAAAAACGTATCTCTCCTCGATGTATGCTCAAGATTGACCTCACTCGGGCTTATGACATGGTTTCGTGGGAATTCTTGGAAGAAATGTCTAAAGGGTTGGCTTTCCTAGATAAATTTATTCAGTGGATAATGGAATGTGCCTCAACTGCTTCATTTTCTGTTGTGATAAATGGTACACTACATGGTTTGTTTAAGGGTAGGAGAAGCTTAAGACAGTGTGACCCCATATCCTCTACACTATTCCTATTATGCCTGGAGTACCTCTCCCGGGTACTCAAAAAGAAGACTACTAATCCAATTTTTAATTTCCATCCAAAGTGCTAGCATTCAGGCATCACTCATTTTGCATTCGCTGAGGACCTTATGTTGTTCTCTCGAGGAGACTACCTATCCATCTGCATTCTACTAGATGCACTACATGAGTTTGGTGAGGTGACAGGCATGAGGGTTAGTCCAATGAAGTCCAATATTTACCTTGGCGGTGTGTGGGGAGTTAAGAGAGACTCTACGCTACAAATGGTGGACTTTCGGGTAAGTTAATTCCCTGTCTGGCACTCAGGGATTCCCTTGGCTCCAATGAAAGTATCTATTGCACAATTCTCGAGGTTATTGAATTGTTTTTAAAACTACCTAAATGCCTGGGCTGGTAAAAGCCTGTCGTATGTAGGGAGAGTGGAGCTGGTGAACTCGATGGTTCAGGGGGTTTTATCATTTTGGTTTCAGGTATTTCCCATCCCTGTCGTACTTCTTAATAAAATCATATCCCTGTGTTGACTATTTTTATAGGGTGAGAAGCACTACAAAATCGCTTGAGACACTATTTGCATGCCCCGAGAGGAAGGTGGCCTAGGGCTAAAAAACTTAAAGGTGTGGAATTTTGCCTTATTGGCACGTGTACTATAGAATATCCATGCCGAAGCCAATTCACTATAGGTGAGATGGAAGTATGGGACTTATTTGAGGGGTGTTACTATTTGGGATTGGCAACCTCACCCTCGGGATTCCCCTTTGATGAAAAAACTAGCCATGATTCGGAATACCTTAGTGGACAAATTGGGAGGACGCAGTGTAGTAGTCTTGAGTATGGAGAAACTTTGTATTAATCGGGTTTTATCTTCTCAAAAAGTTTATGAATTATTGCAACTCCATCATCCCACCTGGCCTTGGATGCCATTCATCTAGAAAGCTTACATTCCACCAAAATTTTCCTTTATTATGTGGCTCAGTATGCAGAACAGGTTGTCCACCAAAGATAACCTACTATTCCTTGATTTGGATCATACCTGTAAGTTATGCAATTCTGAACCTGAAATAATGGCCCACTTATTTTTCCAATGTTCCTTCTCAAGAGATGTGTGGAATGCTATTAAAAACTAGTTGGGAATGCCAAGGGCTATGACTTCATTACCGAATTCAATTAAGTGGATTCGTAAAGACTGCCGAGGTGCTCTCCTAAAAAGCAAAGATGTAAAACTTGTCCTTCTTTGCACGGTGAATAAGATCTGGAAATCCTGCAATGCTGTCCAAACGGATGCTACCACACTGACTATTACTGATGTCACTTCGAAAATCAAAGTTGCAATCTACAAAATTCTGTATAGGTATAACCCTGTAGAGTGTATTTTCTTTTAAGTTTTGGTGATCTAGGCACCACTAGCTGCATTTTTGTCACTATTACAGTGGGTATACTAGGGTGTTTTACCTGATCCTCTACTCTTTGATGTACTACATGGGATATTCCGTGGGTAGGCTCTCACTAGCTTCCCTTGGGGTAAAGGGATTAATGGACTCCCGAAGCTCCAGTTGGCAGGATAGGCAATGTTTTGCCCATACCATACTGACCCTTTCCCACTTTAACATTCTGTAGCTATACATTTTGGTTTCTATTGATGAATTGCTTTGATTGTCTGGGGGCTGTAGATGTTTAAGTAATTCTAGTAGATGGTTCTACTTGGTCCCTTGCCCACTTGTACGTGTTTCGGTGGCCTAGTGGGATTGGTATCCCCTTCTTATACATGGGTGTATAGGGGCTGAGATGCGGTGGCCTAGGGACTTACTTTATTTTGTGGCTAATATCATGATCACCATACTTGATAAATGGCGGGGGCAGTAATTTGGGAACTACTAGCGAATGAACTTCTGTTACATGGTGATTGAGCCCAAGTTTATAACATAAATTGCTGACATTTTCATGTCTTTTGCTATACTTTTTGAATCCTATCTCTAGCTTTTGTGCTTATATTGATTCTTGAGTGTGTGCTTTTATTTTATGTAGTTTGAAGGTGAAAATTGCTACAAATTAATATTAAATGCACTA
>JAOSBN010128107.1:0-30186 GCA_027563595.1 Erythroxylum suave
ATTAATTCTAATGAGATTAAATTAATTCTAGGCTTATTGGAGCTTGAATTATCAAAGTCCAATAAGATTCTCCACTTAGCTTCAAGGAAGGTTATCAAGCTAAGTAATAAATATAAATGGAGGTTTTAGAAGCCCATAATTGAAAGTTCGGCTTGCACTAATTATTGGTTAATTAGAAGCCTAAATGTTCATTTAGAAATGGGCTAGACTTTGGTTTAATGTAATTGATTAGATTAACTATGTTAAAACAAATTTTTCAAAAAAAGGAGTAGCAACTTTGGTTTTAATGGACTGATTGTGCAGCTGCACATTTGGCATTAAATTGCTAAATAAAGATGGTCTTTATTATGGTTATCATCATTAAATGGAGTTATGAACTTACCATTAAGTGGTTTAGTGGTTATCTTTTAATGTTAGCATGTAACCTATTACCATTCTTTGGATTAAAGAAGAAAGATGTTCATTGGGTGGACTATCTTCCTTCTTCCATCTTCCAAAACCAAAATTGGTAGGTCATATTTTGGTTAATAGTCTATTCATGTAGCCATCTTAAAGATAAATGAGAAGAGTCTCATTTATTGGCTACTTTATGACCCACCAAAGGATTTTGTTAACCAAGTTGTCCTAGAAGAACAAGAGGTAAATCAAACTAGTTGAGGATACAACAACAAGGAAAGGATAGATTGACAAAGAAAAGGATTCAAAAGCAAAGGTTTTGGATACAAGAAGTAGGATAGGATAGCGCAGCAAGAATTTAAAGTTGTAGCGAAGGAGTCGGTAATATCACTATCTTGTTTATGTTTATTATTAGACTTATACCATATTATGTATAGATTGGAATGATGATTTTGATATAATGCTTCAGCTAAAAATAAGATTTCTAAAGGTTTTGAAATCTACCGGTTCTCCAAATATGGCATGCTTTCTTTTTACGATCCAACAGTGTCTCACCTTGGGGAGCAGTGGTTCCATTTGTTAAGAAGCACCCTTCAGATGTGCATTGTTTACAAGCAACTAAACAAAGTCACTGTAAAGAATAAGTATTCGTTACCAAGAATATAAGATCTATTTGATCAATTGAAAGGTGCAAGAGTATTTTCCATGATAGATCTACGATCAGGACACTATTAACTTTGGGTAAAGGATGTGGATGTTTCGAAGATTACATTCAAGACCCGTTATAGACATTATGAATGCTTGGTGCTGCCATTTGGGCAAACTAAAGCCCAGCTGCATTCTTGGATATGATGAATAGAGTGTTTAGGCCCTATTTAGACCAGTTTGCAATAGAGTTTATAGATGATATCGTGGTCTATTCCAAGAATAAGCATGATCATGTTGAGCATCTACAGATTGTGTTATAAACCTCACATGAAAAGCAGTAGTATGCCAAGTTGAGTAAGTGTGATTTCTAGCTTCATCAGGTATCTTTTCTAGGACATGTTGTTTCTTTTTAAAGGATTAGAGTTGATCCTAGTAAGATTGAAGCAATTTTTAACTCGAAGCCATCATGGAATGTGACAGAAGTGAGAAGTTTTCTAGGTTTGACGGGTTACTATCGTCAGTTGTGAAGGGATTATCAGTGATAGCATCCCCTTTGACTAAACTGCTATAAAAAAGAGTGAAGTATGAATGGTCCAATAGATGTCAGGCTAGTTCTGATCAACTGAAAGGAATGCTTATTGAACTTAACCCACTTCTGATAAGGAATATGTTATGTTTAGTGTTGCTTCTAGAAATGGTTTGGGTTTGTTTTGATGGAGGATGGAAAGATAGTTCCATATGCTAGCTAAAGCCTCATGAACAGAACTAACCTACACATGATCCTGAACTTGTAGCAGTAGTGTTTTCTTTGAAAATGTAGTGGCACTACTTACATAGTGAAAAGTGTAGGGTCTTCACTGATCACAAAAGTTTGAAGTATCTGCTTACTCAAAGGGAACTTAACCTGAGACAACTACATTGGTTGAAACTGTTTAGAGATTATGACTGCATTATGGACTACCATTTGGATAAGGCTAACGTTGTGGTTGATACCTTAAGTTGGAAGACCATTTCGGCTTTGTTAGTGTAGTAGAGTGAAATAAGACTTCTATTTGATGGAGCTTTAATAGTTCAATTGAAAGCTAGGCCTACCTTGAGGCAAGAAATTTGTGATGCTTAAAAAGTGGATGATAAGTTGTAACAACTTATTTTGGCTAACTGGGAAGGCAAACAGCCTAATTTTTTTGTAAAAGAATATGACGATCTGTATTATAAAGATCGATTGTGTGCGCTAGCTAATGATGAATTGAATAGAAAATTATTATAATGTATCCTAGTGGAAATAAGATGTATCAAGATCTGAAGAAACATTACTAGTGGTCAGCTATGAAACATGATGTAGTGGATTATGTATCTAAATGTTCATCATATGAATAAGTTAAAGCTGAACATCACGTCCCATTTGGTATGTTGCATCCTCATTTTATCCCTCAATATAAAGTGGATAACATTACCATGAATTTTCTCATTAGATTTCCTATCATTTAAAGGAAGCATGATGTTATGTGGGTGATTATTGATAAGTTCACCAAGTCTACTCACTTTCTGCCTATTTGTCCCGACGATTCATCGGATAGGCTTTCCGACCTATATGTGAATGAGATAGTGAGATTACAACGGGTGCCACTGTCCATTATTTCTAATCATGATCCTCGATTTACTTCGATATTTTAGAAAAGTCTGTAAAAGGATTTAGGCACTCAAGTCAAGCTCAGTACCACTTTCCATCCCCAAACTTATGGATAATCTAAACGGGTTTTCTAGATACTAGAAGATATGCTTCAAAGTTGTGTGTTAGAATTCCCAGGAAGGTAGGATAACCATCTTTCTCTGACAGAGTTTGCTTTTAACAACAGTTACTAGACTAGTATTAACATGGCACCTTATAAAGCCCTATATGGAAGGAGGTGTAGAACTCTGGTATGTTAGACTGAATTAAGTGAAAACAAAATGATGGGGCCTGATTTTGTGAAAGATACTTAAAAGAAAGTTCAAGTTATCCAACAAAAATTGAAAGTTTCCAGTGAGACATAGAAGTCCTATGCCAATTTAAAAAAAAAGTTGTTGAATATCAAGTAGGTGATAAGGTATTCCTGAAAGTATCACCATGAAGACACATACTTCAATTTGGAAGGAAAGGTAAGCTCAACCCATATTATATTGGTCCTTATGAGATTCTTAAGATAGTCAAACCAGTAGCTTATCAATTAGCTCTTCTTGGAGAGTTGACCAACTTACATGACACATTTCATGTTTCGATGTTAAGAAGATATAGGTCTAATGATACACATAAGATTCATGTGCAAGAAATTCAAATAAAATCGGATTTGAATTATGAAAAAGAGTTTGTGTCTATTTAGCCAGAGAAGTCCGACAACTCAGGAAAAAGAAAATACCATTGGTGAATCCTATTTTGATCAGGTATGAATTTGAGGGAGAAATTCTTTTAAGCGAGAGAGAATTGTAAGGCCCTAAATTGTACCCCAGTTGGAATGTTACCTATTAATGAAAGTACATGTATGATTGGTGTTAAAATTGTGTTAACATTGTGAATTATATATGTATTGAATTTATGGTTTAAGGGATCATACTTAATGAATTGGAATTTATTAATGCCATTAGAAAATTGGAGTACTAAAATGTATATTTAGACTAGGAAAATTATCTAATGGTAAGATAAGTTTGTACATGAAAATTAGTATGACTAAGCCTATACTTTGAGTGACTTTTGATATAGTTAAATGTGTGAAAAATAGACTAATTATTATGTGAAAGTGGACTAATTGAGCTGCAGTATTTGGCTTCATGATAAGAAGACAAGTGGCTCAATGGAAGTTTGACATTTATCAGTTTAAATGGATGGCAAATGTGATACATGCAGTGGCGATATGTGCCAATGCAAAATTAAGACACCTAGTAACTAAGGTATTATGTTTTTGCAAGGAAGTTTCTACAACCCTCATTCATGCTCTCCACCAAAATCAACCGCTCTATATTTCTTCATTCACCACCAAAACACCATGTTCTTTCATTCTTTTGTATTTGTCTTATGTTGTACTTGATTACCACATCAATATGCTGCATCAAGGAAGCTAGATCTTGTTATCTTTTATGCTATCTTTAGGGTGTTAAGATCATTTTACACCTATCTAGATTTCGGAAGTGTATTGGTTGCATGAAGGGCTAGTTTGGTTAGTTCTTAGGAAAGGGAACTTGAAGGTGATTTCGTAAGGGAATTCTCAACTTGATAGCTTGTATTAATACAAGTTCTATGGTATTTAAATTGTTATGAAATATGTGTTGATGTTGGGAATTATGTGCTGGAAAAATAATTTTAGTTTGGCAAGTGTTGTTTCAGTTTCATATATGTAAGATAATGAATTGTGAGTTGTCTAATGAATTATCGTTTTAATTGGTTCTGCACATGAAATTGATGTAATTGAGACATGAATAAGGTGGAATTGAAGTGAAATAGATAAACTTAGAGAAGGGGCGTTGAAGGTGTAAGATGTGAGTTAATTGTAGTGGTTTCACTGAATAAACATCGATATTTTGGCCATAACTTGATCTGTAGATATCCAAATGGGGTGATTTTAATTTCATATTAAATTAAATACATATTTCCAAAATTTTCATGAGATAATAGAATTTTATTTCTGTCTCAAGTTGAAATTTGTCTTGAAGTTGAGTTTTGGATTCTATCTCTGTTTGAGAGCAGTCGCTAGTATTTTGAGGATAACTCTAGAAATAGTGAGTCAAATTGTATGAACTTTAGTTCATTAGAAACTTAATACAAGAGGAAAATTCCTTTAGAAGAATATTTTTCCCACAAACCTCAGTTTCTATATCAAAAAGGCCATACAATTTTAACCTGAAACTTGTCCTAAGAAAATTTAGAAAAAGAATAGAAAAAGGATAATGGGCAAGGTTTTTACATGGTAAATGCTGATTTGTGTGATTATTGAACCACATGAGGAGAAGTCTCTATAATGTTGTGTAATTATACATGATTAAGGTGTAAAATGAACCTACTTTGATGTGGAATGGTTTTATTAAAGGTTGAATAAGATTTAGATTTGTAATTGAAGTAATAAGTCAAGAAGGTGTTAAAAAGTCGAGGAAGGTGTTATTAGATGACAAAGTATCTAATTTTAGAACTTATAAGGTATTAAAGGAATGACAAAGTATCTAATTTTAGAACTTATAAGGTATTAAAGGAATGACAAAGTATCTAATTTTAGAACTTATAAGGTATTAAAGGAATGAATTCTACTTACGAATGTTAATGTCTTTTAAAGAACAAGAGTAATGTGTTAGTTGTAAATGTTTGTGAATTGGGAACTTGTTTGACTACATATAATGTGTAATTACTTAATGTATTCATTGGTGCATTATTACAAATGTTTATGTTCAAAAGGCATGTTAAGTTTGATTAAACGTGAATGATTGTATCCTATAAGAGTGAAATGGAATAAGTCATATGATATGCATTATATCCTTTACATGTGATTCTGAAATTTGAAATGTTTTGTTTTAAAATTGCTAAGTCTTAGTCATAGGTAAATAGGCATGCCTAGAAGGGTCTATAGCTGCTCCTGTAACTAGAAAGTAAGGTGTCTTCTATGTTAGATAATCCAGTGTCTTCTTAGTTTAGACACTTCTATTTCTTCTATTTTAAAGACATAAGTCTCTTATATATCAGATACAAAGCATGATATCTTCTTTGCTGGTCCCATTACCTACTTCTATAAAAAGGATTAGTGGGCTAATTTGTTCTGTATTATGTTACATGCTCAATTTTGATATAATCAAGATCCATTTTGAAATAACTAATTTTTTTCTGATATAATTGAATACTGCTTTCTTGCAGACAAGTTCTATTCTGGTACTTTAAGGTTCGATTATGAAGTTTTGGCACTTTGTTCAGGTACTTGTAAGTTTTGCTCTGAAGCAAATATATCCTATTTTGATGTGGCTTATTCTATTTTGAGATACATATTGTTTGGATTGCGCTTTTATAGGAACAAACAAAGATTGTTTGAAATGTGATCTGATTCTATATATGTGAATGTTAGACAACTGCTAGAATTAGTCATCAAATTATATCTTGTTTAGTTATTCCCCACTAAGCATTATGCTTAGCATGGTCGTTTTGCCTCTATGTAAGTTCTGATAAGAAGGTTTAAAGATTAGGAAAAAGACAACAGCAATGGCCAAGGAAGTATATGTTTTGTTTTGACAAGATGTATATTTGAGTTGGTTTCTATGATGTAGTTAATATAATGAGACATACTGGAATTTGTATTTTATGTGTGTATGGTTTATAACAACTATAGCATAGGTCAGAATTGGAGTTATGGTATGTGTTTTGAAAAGTTCAACTTGTATGATGTAAATTACGTCTTGATTATAAAATATCTCCTAATTGATTGTAAAGCTAATTTGCTTGAGTGTCTCGAAATGCATGTAAGTGATTGTTTGGCATGTTTTGGATTATTTTGGTTCTGTTGTGAGAAGCATCTACATATGCTTCCAAGGGGTATGTGGGTGTTACATCCTCATCCACACATCATCATATTTTAACTTCTTTTTTATAATCATTCATCCCTTAAACTATCATCATAAATGTTTATTATTAAACAACTCATGACTAACATTAATACACTAAAATTTATAACAAAAACCTCTTTTTTTTACACCCACATTACATATATGTAACTCCATAATCATGATAACGAAATCTCAAATCATTCATCATATTTTATTCTTTTTCAACTACCCATGAAGATCAATATGCTACTTACTTGATTTACTCTAAGTTTCGTTAAAACCTCCAAGAAACCCTAGCTTTCATGCAACATATGATCATCAACATGGAGTGGTGGAGTACGTTAGGTTTTCTAGTGGTAAGATGAAAAAGACCATTAAAATGGAAGTAGCAAATGAGTGATGAAAGCAAGATTCGACGTAAAATGGAAGCAGCAAGTGAGCGATGAAAGCAAGATTCAACATTGATAGGTAAGAAGAGAGTGTCGTAGGTGAAGAAAAACGAAGAAGATGAAGAAGAGAGATTAGCGAGGAGATGAGAGCATTTTACAAATGAAAGACAAAACAATATAGTCTTTCATTAAATGAATTAGTCAATCGATCCACTACAACCCATATAGCATCATATTGCCTCAGAGTCCCTGGCAATCCTATAATGAAATCCATCGTAATTCACTCCTATTTCCACTTTGGTATAGGTAATGATTGTATCTTAACAACTGGAGCCTGATGCTCTGCTTTTATTTGTTAGCAAGTTATACACTTAGCTACATATTCAGCTATTTGTCTTCTCATCCCTGGACACTAGACATGTTGCTTCAGTGTGTTATACATATTGGTGGTACCAGGATACATTGCATAAGCTGCTACGTGAGCTTCCTCTAAAACCTCCTTCCCTATATCCTTAACATTGGGTACACACAGCCTCTGCCTCAACCACAGTGTCCCATCTCTCAATTTAAATTCAGATTCACCTTTAACTTCTCAATAATCTTCTCAATTTCTGATTTTTTTACCTTGAACTTTTCTAATTTTGTCATGCAATACAGGTCTCAAATTCAATGTACTTATTAATGCCTAATTCTGCTCTAGATTCAACTCAACATTCAAGGTTCTCAATTATACTAGGTTTAGTAACCTCGATATCTGCACTTGAGTTATACTGTTATCCAATTTTTTACTCAAAGCATCAACTACCAAATTACCTTTTTGTTGACAGTAAAACCTATCTACTTGTTTTACGCTTAAAAACCACAAGAGAATAGGTCGTGACTTATAGTTAAATAGCGAATATCGATCCCATAGGGATTAATTCCTAGACCCAACTTAATTTAGAAATAAATTTATATAAGAAACAAAATTGATTAACAAAAATAATCAGTAAATTAAATTTAAAATAAATGATTAACGACGAATTAATAGACAATACCAAAATGTTGAAAAATCAGAATTTAAGAATCTTAAGACTAGAGATTACTTTTTTCTATTTTGTCTCCCTCCTATTTTATTGATTAAATTATACTAATTACCCTCTCTTAAGGTTTAACCATTTTTTCCCAATTGAATTAACAGGAATCAATTGGATGATCTCTCAACCTACCCAATGACTTTACCAATTCAACTAGTTATTAAACTATCCTACGGGTGATCAATTGATTAGCTGAGATCTCTCTTCTAACTATTCAATTAACATGACAATTGTACGTCTGTAGGTCGCCAACTCTCATTGTACAATCCTACGTATATCTTATCTCACTCACTCTCTCAATTTGTTGCGAGATGACAATTAAAAACAACAATCATCAAAGACACTTCATTCAATTCAATAAAATAGGAGTTCGACACAATAGGTCTACAAGCAATTCCTAAAATGAAATCAGCCTAACATGGTCTCCATAACATCATCAACATTCAAATAAACCATCTTTACAAAGACTAGAAGGAATAAAAGTGATAGAAAATTGAATATGAGGACTCCTCTTCTTCGCCAAAATCTGGCATTTTGGTGTTGATGTTCTATTTTGCCCAATCTTGATGATGATCCTTGTCTTCAATCCTTCCTCAAGGCTCCAAATATGTTTTCTTCACTCAAGGTTGGTATTTTTAAAGGTGGGTATTGTCTCTCTTGAAGATGGAGGCTTAATGAGCCTTAAATAGTCCAAAAATAAGTTTAATGAAGCCCCGCATATTGTCTTAGACTATGATTCCCACGAGCATGAGAATTGGACACTGATTCACTATTCTTTTCTTCTCCTCTTTGATCTTTTTTTCAACCCCCAAATTGCTCCCTCGTCTTTCCTACATAAAAAATAGTCAATTTGTACCCTCAATTAGCATCAAATACATAAGAAAAACAATGGAAATCAAACTTAATGAAAACATGAAAATTAAATCCTAAACTAGAACAATAAACAACAATTATGCTAGAAAACACAAGTCAATTACCTATAAAAACATGTATTAATGCACACCTATCACTTTTCCCATATGATACTCTATTGTGTAGTCATAATCATTCAACAATTCAATCCATGTCCTCTATCTCATGTTCAATTCCTTCTGACTGAACTGATACCACAAACTCTCATAATCAGTATCTGTGTGGAAGGTCTCTCCATACAGATAGTGTCTTCATATTTTTAGAGTGAAAAACACTGTAGTAAACTCTAAGTCAGGTACTGGATAATTCATCTTATGAGACCTTAATTGTCTCAATGCATATGGAATCACTTTGTCATACACATCAATACACATCCTAATCCTTGATACGAAGCATCACTATACAACACAAAACCTCCAGTTCCAGATGGAGTAGTCAACACTAGTGCTATAGTTAATCGATGCTTTAGCTTCTCAAAACTCCTCTGTTATTCACCATTCCATCTCAAAAGCACATTCTTCCTCAAAATTTTTGTTAAAGAGCCTGAGATCAGTGGAAACCCTCTGCAAACCTCCGGTAATATCTAGTTAATCCAAGGAAACTTCAGATCTCCAACACTTTCATCGAAGTTTCCCATTTCATTACTACCTCTATATTCTTTAGATCATTGTATGCCTTGTTCGATCACTAATTGCCGCAAAAGTACTACTTAATCAAGCTAGAATTCACACTTATTGAATTTGAAATGCAGCTGTTTCTCGCTTATGACATATAGAATTAACATTAAATGTTTAGCATGCTCCTCTCTGCTCTTAGAACACGCTAAAATTTCATTTATGAACATGATCATAAAATGATCCATGCATAGTTGAAATAGCTTGTTCATCAAAGTCATAAATGCAGTTGGGGCATTAGTCAACCCAAACAGCATTTCTAAAAAATCAAAATGCCTATGCCTACTGTTGGATGCATTTTTTGGTACATTAGTCTTCATAGTTGTGATTCGTATGATGTTTTAGGCTATGATTTCTTATGTAATTAGTGTAAATTTGAGTGTTTAGTGTGCATTTAAGGTTTAATTATATTAGTTTTTGTGTTTACATGTTTTTATGAGTTAGTTTGAATCTTTGAGCTTAATACCTTGATGTATGTGCAAGTGTTTCAGGGTAAACGGTGGAGAACAAAGAAGATTCGAGGAGTTTCAGGCCGAAGTCATAGGCCACAATCGTGCACATTAAACCACAATCATGACAGAGAAGGATGGACCAGCAGCAGCTGGGCACAATCATGCACTTGAGCCACAATTATGATAGAGAGCATTCAGTTAAGCCACGATCATGCACATTAGACCACAATCATAGCAAAAAGGTTAAGTTGTTGGGAGTGACCACGATCGTGCCTTTCATCAGGATGAAATAGAAACTCGAGTTTTGAGCAATTTTTGGACCGTTTGGACCCGAATTTGACCTAGAGCCTCCAAACTATAAGTAGAATATGACAAGATAGAGCATGCAGTTCTAGAGAGTCTAAAAGAGAGAGCAATCCCATCATCCAATTTCAAAAAACTTAGAGAGAGAATTGAGAGATTGAGGAAAGAGAAAAAAGAATGAGAGACAAAGAAGAGCTTGATATGACGTACTTCACAGAACAAGTAGTTTCCCACTGTCGTTACCTCCTTGACTCCATTCCTGATGTATTTTCCATTTATTTCAGTTTTACTCATGCATAGAATAGAAATAGGTGTTGAGAGTATATTGTGTTGAATGTTGAGTACTGTTTACACTCACCGTTGGATTTCAATTTTGGAGATTAATAAAATCTTATTCGATTATGTTTTTTATTAATTTAATTGTTATTTAGTTCCTCATCTTTATAATTTGGAAATAGACTAAGAGGATGAGCTAAGTAAACATAGTCAATTTCAGCTAACAAGAGTTAGGTGAATTGATAGGCAAAGGATTAAATCAAACTGGTGGAGTCGTGTAACGAGAGATCGAGTATAGATTCCTGGTAAGTTAATAGAAAACTTGGAACTGATTAAGGATTTGGGTTAATCACAAATCTAGAGATCGTGATTCCATAATTTAAATTAGGGATCATCAATTAAGGTTAAGAATTATAACTTGAGAGAGACTAATTTACCATAGGATGGTCTAGACCCATTAAGTTGAGAATTGCATAATTGATTAGGTTTATTAATATCAGATTGAAATCCTCTTTCCTTCACTTAGTAATTTCTAGGTAGGTTTGGGATTTGATTGTGTGATTTCTTATTTTGATTAGATTTCTGCAACTCAATTTTTAAAATTGATGATCGATTGATTTATTTTCTGCAGTAATTGTTTATTTAAGTTTGTTGCAAACTTAGCTAACCTTAGATTTTAGGACTAGTTTACCTTAATCTTGGGATTGAAACCTTAGGTACTATATGAATGGCCCATGTGCTTAGGGAATTTACCAAGGTTATAAATAGTAAAACTTAGTGTGTGTAACCTTGAGTGAACAAGTTTTTGGTGTCGTTGCCGGGGTAGACAATTTAGTTTTGTAGTTTAAGACAATAGAATAGTTGTAAATTTTGTTTTCATTTATTTTAGGAATCGTATTTGAGTCGAGAAACTGAGATAGTAGATTTAGGCATAACGTGCTTAAAATGAACCCTTGGGAAAGCTTAGTGAGAGGAAGAAGAAGAGATCGAGAAATCACAAATGACCGAGGAATTTTAGAGAAATATGTATCAAGAAGTTAACCCTGGGAGGCAACAACAGAGGACCCTTATGGACTTTATGAGGCCAGGGTTTAACATAACAAACTAAAGAGTGGCTAGACTGCCTGTTCAAGTGACCTCATTCGAAAGGAAGCCAGCCCTCATGAATATGCTTCAACAGAACGTCCAATTTTATGGACTGGCAAATGAAGATCTGGACGCACACATCGTGAGTTTTCTTAAGATTTGTGATACCTCTTAGTATCACCAGATGTCGGAAAATGTAATTAGAATTAGGTTGTTTCCCTTCACGCTTAGAGATAGAGCGAAGGCTTGGCATCATTCAGTAAGCCCCAGTAACATTATAACATGGGAGTAGCTAGTGTGTGCCTTTTTTGATAAATACGTCCAATTAATGAAGACTAAGAAGATTAAGGAAATTACTAGTTTCCAACAAAAAGACGGCGGGTCCATTTACAAGGCATATGAGTCTTACAAGGACTTGCAAAGGAGATGCCCATATCACAACCTACCCATGGAGTTCCTGCTACAGATGTTCTGTATTAGAATGAACCCATATACTAGAGGCACCATTGATGCAGCATCAAGAGGATCTTTGATGTAAAAGACGGTCGATGAAGCAGAGGCGAGCAATAGTTGCTTATAGGCAAGTGAGAGAAGTAGGAAACTTACTACCTTTAGGGAGTAGAACGAAGTTGTCGTAGTCAATCTGATTATAGAGATGCAAGCTAGGATAAAAAATTTTATGCGATAACTAAACAACATGAAGACATCGTCATCAGCTTAAGTAAAGGCCTCGTAGTTGAAGTGTGAGTTATGTGGGCAATTAGATAATGATACAGTGGACTACTACCTAATGAGAGAAGATAACCTAGAGTAAGTAAATTATATGTGGGCGCAATTTGGACGAGGAGGGGGTAACAATCCCTAATCCAACACATACAACTCTAGGTGAAAGGATCATCATAACTTCTCCTAGTCGAACAATAACAATTGAGGCCAGTTCCAGCCTCAAGGGCAATCGAGCTTCCACTAGGATTAAACAAGCTCGATGGATTCAAAGTTAGGCAAGATTTTGAATAAGAGAGGAGGCATATAGGAGACTCGAGAGTAAATTCAAGAAAGTTATGAAGAATCATGCCTTGTTTATAGACAATTTAGAAGTTTAAGTGGACCAGTTAGCGGAAGCAATGTCGACTCAAAATGTTGGAACTCTTCCAAGCAACACCGAGTCCATTCTGAAGGAGCATATCATAGTCATAAGTCAAACTTAGGAGGGAGAACCAGCACAAGTGTAGGAGGAGGAAGAAGAGGAAACAGAAGGTAAAGAAGACTTTCCAAATGAGACTATGACCAAGTCAGTTCAAGTAACCTGACGGATATTTTGACATCAATTTTTTGCTCAAAAGGAATTATATGCTAGTAGAGAAGCAGTGAAGTTGTAGGAGAGTAAGCAAAAGAAGATTAAGGACATGACAGAACTAGTACAGTCGAAGCTTAAATTACAAGAGTCTGTCACAAAGAAAGGTAAGGAGCAACCATTAGAGTATAACCCCAACAAAGTGAAGAAACATGCATCCCCTATGGTATCAACAAGATCATTATAGACAGAGCATTGATGGACTTAGGTGCAAGCATAAACATGATGCCCTACACTCTCAATCTTAAATTGGGGTTATGAGAGTTAGTGCCCACAAAGTTTTTGATTAAGATGGTCGATAGAACTTCACATAGACTGATGGGTATCATACAAGATGTACAGGTAAAGATCGGCAATTTTATCTTTCCCATAGATTTTTATAATTTGGATATCAATGAAGATGAGGACATCCTGATGATTCTTAGACAACCGTTTTTAGCCACCAAGCTCTCAATTATTGATGTAGATGGGGGTGAACAAACTTTGAGAGTAGGGAAGGAGAAATTGACCTTCAAGGTGCCTGTTAGAGAGCACGGAGCTCCTTCACCTCCAGTGGATCTTAACAAAACCGAACCTTATAGAGAATGGGAAGACATCGAAGATCCTACAAATGGTTTCTGAAAGAAGCATTCGCAAAGGAGAAGGTGAGGCAAAGAAAATTACAAGGATGGTGGTAATTGTAATATGGTAACTAAAGTTTAGACTTTGCGATTAATGGCAATGCTACCATCAGACCATTCATTCAACCAAGCATCAAGCTACCAACGTTAAAGGAAGCATTGTATGGGAGGCAACCTATGGGAAAAAATAGTTTCATTGTTTAACTTTTGTTAAAATTTGAAATTCGTAGTTAGGTCCAATTTTTTTGTTTGAATAAACTATAGAAATAATAGGTTTATAGAATTTTTGTCGAGGGTTATGTAAGTATAGAAGAGAGGTGAAAGAGGAAAATAAAAGAACCAGAAGCGAAAGATACAAGACCAGAAAAAGTATAAAGGACAGAAATTTAGAGGTGTCGACACGCCGCTGGTAATGATCATGGCCTGCAATTATGCAGAAACAAGGGAGGGCATGAATTTTAAGTGGAATTTTTACCATTTTACCACCCATATATTTAGTTCTCACTTCGTTTTAACTTTTTCCTTCATTTTATCTCTTTGGAAATTAAGCATCCAAACACTCTCATCTCTCACTAAAAATTTCAACCCCCTCAAATTCTTCCATGCCTTGCCTAATCATGCCACACATTAAGCAAACAGCCCGATAAGAGCCATATGAATGACAACAAGTCATAGGATGGGGGAGAAGGAATTGAGAAGCGAACTTCAGAGCACCATTTCCGATCTACACTGAGGAGGTAGGTACTCATTTTTCGATCCCTTCATTCTAGGCAAATTGTAGTTCCTTGGAACTATAATGTTGACACATTATAAAGCTAGAATGGTGTGAGTGGGTAGAGAACCTAGATGAGACAATCTAGTAGGGCCAGTTCATATTGTTCCAATTCCCTATATATGAAGATCTGACCCTAGATTTTTGATCCTAAGAACACGAAAGAATTGTGTTTTAGATTGGGAGGACGAGTGTATGAATTGAATGTCGAAATTATGTGTGAGATGTATGGATTCCCTGAATCCTTTATCGTCGTCCAACATGACGATTTCTATCCTTCCTAATACTAGCATAAGCTTATTGGGATTGAGCATTTCTATGCCAAGAATGCACACAACAACATTATCCAGTCCCATGAACACTTGCTATTGGACAAATTTATATGTCAGTTGGTTTTTGATAAGTCAGAAACCAACAAGTGTTTCATCAAGGAACTTTTTATATTATGGTGCATGGACCATAACATTCCAATATGCACATCTATGTATGTGCTAAATGTCATTGCTACAACTCCACGCAAGCGGAGCAACCATTAGTATTTCAAGTCTCAAGGAGGTAGTGTGTACACAATAACGCCAGAGCTGAGAGATCTGACAACTCCATTGGTATTTTGAGTCTCAAGGTGTTCAATTACCACCATCAACATCATCACCACCTTCGTCTCCATAAGATTCATTTCTAACCCAGTTGTTTTTAATTTTCTTCCCCAAATTAGCCTTCATTTCTAGGTTGTTTATGTTTACTTCTATTTTTATTTTCATTTTCAATTTTATTTGTTTACTATAATTCTTGTCCTTTCTTTTGTTTTATATGCTTGTGTGTGTTTCCTTCTCACATTAAGAACAATGTGCTGTTTAAATGTGGGGAGGGATTATGTGTTTTTGCTTTTGTATGTGATTTTGTGCTAGTAGAGTGCCCTAGGCCAATCACTACAAGAAAAGTAAGAATTAGCAACAGAAAATTACCAATGGAAAATATACCATTGCAAATTACTAATGGAAAATCGATTTCTGTTGGTAAAGTTGACGGGAAAATTTTTTTTTGCGACGGTACTAATTTCTGTCGCTAAATATGGAGGGAAATCATCCCGGAAAATTTTGCGATGGAATTCAGTGACAGCATAAGATATCCGTCAGTAAAGAAGGCAGATTTGGCGACGAAAAATTACCGACGAAAATTTAATGTTGCAAATTACCCACAAAAAGCCATTTCTGTTGGTAAAGTTGACAGAAAATTTTCATTTAGCGACGGTACTGATTTTCGTCACTAAATATGGAGGAAAATCATCCTGGAAAATTTTGCGATGGAATTTAGCGACAGTATAAGATGTCCGTCGGTAAAGAAGCCAGATTTAGGGACGAAAAATTACTGATAAAAATTTACCGTTGCAAATTGTCGACGGAAAGTCCATTTCCGTAGGTAAAGTTGACAGGAAAATTTTCATTTAGCAACGGTACTAATTTCCATCGCTAAATAAATTTTGCAACGGTATAAGATATCCGTCGGTAAAAAAGCAGGAATTGTTGGCGGAATAAAAAATTTTTGAGTTTACCAATGGAAATTTCTGTCACTAATTTCCGACTCTAAATATGGAGGGAAATCATCCTCACAAATTTTGTGATAGAATTTAGCGATGGTATAAGATATCCGTTGGTAAAAAGACGGGAATTGTTGGCGAAATACAAAAATTTTGAGTTTACCGATCGAAATTTCCATCGCTAATTCCCGTTGGTAAATTTTCTTTAAATTTAAACTCACCTAACATCCCTCCCCCTCCACCTGCGTCTTCTTCTTCCTTCTTACTGTTGCGTCTCCTCTTCAGTTTTCTTCTCTCCAGTTTCTCTGTTGTGGACTCCTTTTATGCTCGTCGGCGTTGTCTTCTCTAGCCATTGTCATCATGTCCTTTGGTGGAGGTATTTTTGCAACTACTGTAATGTGTTTTCTTGTATATTGGATGAAAGTTAATTTGGGTATTTGATTACTTTCGTTTATTTGTGCATTTTGTGATTGAAAAACAACTTTAAGGTATAAATGTTAGTGATAAAAGGGATAATACATGATTTTAGTAGTGATGTTGGGATGAATTTCTGATGCATGTAAGGTGTTTGATGAATGTCTCTGGCTACCGTCATCTTTACTTTAGTTAAGGTATTTTTCCACTGTAAAATCATGAAATAAAATTTATTGACAGTATTGACAGTACATTATTAAAAAAAGTTTTCTAATCAATTTACCGATGGAAACATGTAAACGTTGGTAAATTTACCGATGAAAAATGATTTTCTATGGTAAATTTTCCAATGGAAAAATATAAATCATTGACAGATTTACCAACAAAAAATAATTTTCCATCAGTATTTATTAGCTACGGCCGATTCTACGATGCCTTTGTCCGTCGGTAAAGTCCGTTGCTAATATTACATACCGACGAAAGTTAATATTTTCCGTCGGTAATTTCTTGCAAAATAACGTTTTTCTTGTAGTGAATGGTCATATGTGACTTTTGTATTGAGACTTATTATTTATATATTATGAGGTATTCTTTTATATATGCATGTATATTGTTTATATAATGTTATTTACATTCCATGAATAGTATTAGGCTTATGTCATCAAGAATGTAACTTGATGGTAAAACCATAACCATTATAATACTATTCTAAACTATCCCTGGTCAATCAATATTGGTGGAATAGTAATGAATTAAGGCTATTATGTGTTTTGATTAATGATCACATTTTACTAATTATGGATATGAGTTATCAAATCAGATATATAGATATATATTAGAGAACATATTTAGACTGACCCACAGAGAAAACACTACATTGATTCATGTCATTAGTGATTCTCAATATGGTTTGACTTTAGTCCTTTAACCTGAAGTCATCACGGTTCCCTACAAGAGGAATTCAGTGCTTTGACATTGGACTAAGTTATCTTTAACCGGTTAACAAGTAGTCTTATGGTGGACATTAAATGAATTATGCGAAGGGATGTAAATCATGTAGATGGGATTTATACCTCTATAAAATAAGAAAGATATCGTTTGAGCCTCTTGACAAGTTTGACTGAAGAAATGCATGGATATGCTCAAATGAATTGATGAGGAGACAACAAATGTCATTTGTTATAGTAAGTCAACTTAGGAATCAAGAAACTATGATTAATCAAAGGTTGATATGTACTATGCCTTATAACTAATCTTGATATCGTGTTACAATGGGACTGAGTTTGTAACCATAGTTATAGGTTAAATTGGATTACTGATCCTCATTTGATTTGGGTAGTCATAATGTCTTGCTAGAGGTCGTTTATAACTTATAGGCCTTGAAGTGTGATCAAGCCCATTGCCATCATCAAATAAGCCTACAGGGTTGCACATAAAGAGTGATGTGATTTGGGCTTATTCTCTTGGGCCTAATATATTAGGCACTGAATAAATATATATGGATATATTTATTGGGTTAGATTAAATTAAGTTGTCGGGCTTTTATTATTTGAGATATAATATGGGCCAGAAGTTATTGGGCTTCTATAATCCTAATGGGTTTAGGATTAGATATTCTTTTTCCTAATAGATTTAGGATTAGGATATTCCTAATCCTATTAAAATAGGATTGTCCTATTCCCACTAGGAATAGGGATAAGGGCTTCTCTATAAATAGAGGGCTTATGTCTCATTAGATGACACATGAAAAGCCCTAGCCACCTAGCCACTCGTTCCTTTTCCCAAGAGAAAAATTGTGCAGTGTTCTAAGTGTTTTAGAATGTGCTAGCAAACATTAGCAACTGCCCGGATTGATCATCTTCGAGTGGATACTAGCAAAGGGGTGCTTGCTATCTGTGGCGTCAAGAAATCTGAAAAGAATCCCAATCTGTGGGCTTTAAGAGGTGATTCCATACACTTCTTGTTGCAAAATTTCATTTAACCAAATCACAAAACCCAAAATCCTATGGTCCATTCTGCTACGCATTGTGCATTCTCGAGCAACAAGCGATCCAACATTTTGCATACTGATGATAGTATTAGGTTAGATTGTGTGAAGTGTGTGAATGTGTCAATGGCTTAGAATGAGAGAAATTCTTTTAATTTTAGACGTAGTCCATTAAGTTGTGAATGATCATTAGCCTTGTAAATTAGTGAATTAGGGGTCCTTTGGATAAATGTATAGCCTAATTAGGACTTAGTGTAAATTTAGCATCCTTTAGGTTGTCACATTCATTCATAATTTAAGGTCTTTTAGATTAAGTAGCTTAACTAGTATTTTCATGGAAACAAATAGCTAAAAGCAACAAGGTAGGCAATAAATTTGAAAAAAAAGTTTTGTTAAATAAATCGCTATTTTACTGACCTTCGGGTTATGAATAGAGCTAATAGCCAGTTGAAAACATGATAATAGCTGATTAACTGGATTGACATGCATAACAAATGTGTGCCTTCGTGTAAAAAGGCTATAATGATGTTTCAACCAAGCTACTAATAAATGACTTAGTCGAGTAACTGGATTGACATTCGTCACCAATGTTTACCTCTAAGTAAAAGACTAAGTCCCAGTTTAATAATAATAATAATAATAATAATTTTAATTTTAAATAAAAACATACTGGACTTGTGATAAGCTTGAAGTTTCATGAAAACATACTTAGGAATAGTTATAAAATCTTAGGGATGGAAAAATTATTAATGCGTATGTACAAGGGAAAATGGTAAATAAGTTAACACTTAGGTCCTTATTAAGTTGTATATTTAGTTTGAAGCCCCTAGGAATATATTTTGCATGTTAATGATTTGACATAAATTGAATGATTGTGTCCAAGACTAAGTTTATTACATGAAGATTAGAGTCATTGCCTCATTGTTGCATTGTGAGTTTTGTGTTGTTATGTATTTGTTGTTTTGTTTGTTTAAGGACAAGCAAACATTTAAGTTGTTATGCAATTAGTGTGAATTTGAGTGTTAAGTGTGCATTTAGGGTTTAATTATGTTAGTTTATATCTTTAAGTGTTTTTATGGTTTAGTTTTTTTGAGCTTAATTGTTATATTTTGGGGTACCTTAATGTGTGTGCTAGTGTTTCAAGGTAAACGGTAAAGGACAGAAAAGATTCGATGAGTCTCAGGCCAAGGACGTAGGTCATAATCTTGCATATTAGGCCACCATCATGACAGAGAAGAATGGACTAGCAGCATCCAAGCCACGATCGTGCACTAGGGCAACGATCGTGATAGAGAGCATTCAGTTAGGCCAAGATTGTGCACATTGGGTCAAGATCATATCAAAAGGTTAAGCTGCCTGCCACAATCGTGACAGGCATTGCCACGATCCTACCCTGCGCTGAAATGATATAGAAACTTGAGTTTTGAGCAATTCTTTAGACCGTTTAGACCCTGACTTTGTCCTTAAGCCTCCAAAGTATAAATAGAATATGAAAAGACAGAGGCTGCAATTCTAGAGAGTTTGAAAATAGAGCAATCCTATTAGCCAATTCTATAAAACATAGAGAAAGAATCGAGAGATTGAGGAAGGAGACAAAGGAAGAGAGACACGGAGAAGAGTTTAACATGACATACTTCTCATAACAGCTGGCTTCCCTCTATCGCTTCTTGAAGTTATGTAAATATAGTGCCATTGAAAGCAAGTGCATTTACATGTACCTTAATCTTCTTCAGTTACTGCTTTATAATGGAAATATTTATTATTAATAAAATAAAAGAGTTTGGTTTTAATGATCATTATATATCTAGTCATAAGGTACCAAGATTCTTTTATAAGTAATATACATATATATAGAGATGTATAGGAATCATGTATATTATTAGAATCTAAATTAATGGATTCACGGTTGAATAATCAAGTTGGTTGCTTGATTACGGTTTAGACTATAGTGTTGCAATTTATCTCCGTGTAAGTAAAAAAGTTTACTTCAAGGGAATGATGAGTTTCATATCATGATAGTAGGTAACTATCAATAATGGCATTACTAGATGAATATGGAATCAAGTATGCTTTCAAGAATAAAGTGGGTCGTTACTTTAATATTAAAACATACAACTTAAGCATTCGCTTATTATGAACCACAATCTTGATGAGTGGTGAACTAATATGTGTTTCATTATAATTATTGATATGATCGGAATGGATTTTTATAGAGTATTGATCCAGTTTCTATATGTTGGAATTATTAATTGAAACATGTATCAAGGAACATTCATTTAAATAAAGAGTTTACAGTGATATCATCACTTCTAGATGTTTTAAGGAGATTTTGTAATTAAACTGACGCCAGTAGTTTGATGGACTAGCTACCCATCAAGTCTTAACATCAAGATGAGATTTTGTGTGTTAATCACCATATAAAGTAAAACGGGAGATCAAGACGAAAAAACCAACATAAGGACAAAACAGTAATTTTACCCTTTATTGTGCGGATGGTTATAATAAGGTTCTAAATAGGGTTGCAATTGGACATTAAATATATGTTCTCGTAATATTTAATAGTTCAAGAGTTCAACTAATTGTCTTTAGTGGAATGACATTTAGTTAATAAGCTAGAGTTAATTCTAATGAGATTAAAGTAATTCTAGGCTTATTAGAGCTTGAATTTTTGAAGTCCAATAAGATTCCCCACTTGGCTTCAAGGAAGGCTATCAAGCTAAGTCAGAAACATAAATGGAGGTTTTAGAAGCCCATAATTGAATTTTAGGCTTACACTAATTAATGGTTAATTAGAAGCCCAAATTTTCATTTAGAAATGGGCTAGAGTTTGTTTTAATGTAATTGATTAGATTAATTATATGAAAACAAATTTTTTAAAGAAAGGAGTAGCAATTTCGGATTTAATGGACTGATTGTGCAGCTGCACATTTGACATTAAATTTCTAAATAAAGATTGTCTTTATTATGGTTTATCATCATTAAATGGCGTTATGAACTTATCATTAAATGGTTTAATAGTTATCTTTTAATGTTAGCGTATCAGCTATTAGCATTCATTGGATTAAAGAAAAAAGATGTTCATTGGATGGACCATCTTCCTTCTTCCATCTTCCAAAATCGAAATTGGTAGGTCATATTTAGGTTAATAGTCTTTTCATATAGCCATCTTAAAAGACTTTAGGTCATATTTAGGTTAATAGTCTCATTTATTGGCTACTTTATGATTGATTAAAGTAAGAAGTGATGCATTAGATGTTATTCTCTTCTTCCATCCCATGCATAACTGAAATTGAGGGTGTATGAAGGTTTTCTTGCATAGTTTGACTCTTTCTCTCTCATTTCATGCATGCGTGAGCTGAAATTTGCAAGAGAAGAACAAGAGGTAAATCAAATCTACTCCAAACATTTCTTCTCCTTCCCACTAAAGGATTTTGTTGAGAAAGTTGTCCTGGAAGAACAAGAGGTAAATCAAATTGGTTGAGGATACAAAAACAAGGAGAGGATAGATTGACAAAGAAAAGGATTCAAAAGCAAAGGTTTTGGATACAAGAAGAAGGAGAGGATAGCGCAGCGAGAAATTAAAGTTGTAGCGAAGGAGTCAGTAATATCACTATCTTGTTTATGTTTATTATTATCATCCTTATACCATATCATATATAGATTGGCATGATGATTTGGATATATTGCTTCCACTGAAAATAAGATTTCTAAAAAGTTTTGAAATCTACCGGTTCTTTAAATATGAAATGCTTTCTTTTCCCGATCCAACATCTCCATCCACCTGACTCCATTCCCAACGTATTTTCCATTTATTTCAGTTTTATTCATGCATAAAATTCAAATAGGTGTTGAGAGTATATTGTGTTGAATGTTGAGTTATGTTTACACTCACCTTTGGATTTTGACTTTGGAGATTCATAAAATCAAATTTGATTGTGCTTTTTATTAATTTAATTGTGATTTAATTCCTATTCTTCATAATATGGCAATAGACTGAGAGCATAAGCTAAGTGAAAATAATCAATTTGAGCTAACGAGTATTAGGCGAATTGATAGGCAAATGATTAAATCAAACCGATAAAATCTTGTAACGAGAGATCGAGCATAAATTTCTGGTAGGTTAATAGACAACTTAGAACTAATTTAGGTTTTGGATCAATCACAAATGGAGAGCTTGCGATTCCATAATTTAAATTAGGGATCAAAAATTAGGGTTAAAAATTATAACTCAAGAGAAAGTAATTCAACCTAAGACCGTCTAAACCCGTTAAGTCGAGAATTGCATAATTGATTAGGTTTCTTAATTTTAGATCAAAATCCCCTTTCTCTCACTTGGTAGTTTCTAGGTAGGTTTGGGATTGGTTTGTGTGATGTGTTATGTTGTTTAGAATTTTGCAACTCAATTTTTTAAATTGATTACCGATTGATTTATTATATGCAGTAGTTGTTTATTTAGGTCTGTTGCAAACTTAGCTGACCATAGATTTTAAGACTAGTTTAACTTTTCTCATAGGATTGAAACCTTAGGTACTACATGAATGACTCGTGCGCTTGCGGAGTTTAACAAGGTTATAAATAGTAAAACTTAGCGTGTGTAACCTTGAGTGAACAAGTCTTTGCTATCTTCAACTGATGGTACCCAAATCTCAAGTCCAACTTAGTAAACCCCCAAGCTCCCTACAACTAATCAAGCAAATCATCAATTCTTGGTGACGAGTGCTAGTTCTTCACTGTTATGCCTATAATCGATACATAATTTCAAAGTCACTTCATTCTTCCTTACGAATAAGACTGGAGCTCCTTAAGGTGATACACTGGGTATGATAAGATCCTTTTCCAATAACTCCTGCAACTTAGGCATCAGTTCCTTTAGTTCCAAAGGTGTCATCCTATATGGAGGAATGGATATAGGAGTAGCACCTAGAATTATGTCAATTATAAACTCTAATTCCCTATCTAGGGTTAAACTAGATAATTTAGCAGAAACATATCCAAGAATTTGGTAACAACAGAAATGTCGTGAACATTCTGTTAAGTCAAGAGGACTTTACGATGATCAATTTTGATGACAATTAAATAATAATGATGTTAGAAACAAATGAACATTTTGACAAGTGTGTTAAGTGTGCAGACGAAGTACAGAGCACAGGCGAAGTGAAAACAGATGCAAGACAATATTGACGCAAGACAACGTAGACGCAAGTCAATGCAGACGCAAAATTAATATAGACGCAAGACAATACAGATGAAGTCAATACATATGCAAAGACACAAATACAAAGACACAGACGCAAAGACACAGACACAAAGGAAAAATACAGATACAATGACGATACAGTAGAACATCGGACGATTACTTAGTTGGAGTTAGTTACAGAACTCGACTAAATGACGGTTATTAACAATCAAGAAGCGGTTATCAAAGATCAAGAAGTAGTTAGAGACTTAGGCTATAAATACTAATCTTAGTCGAAGCTTTCGAGCTAATGAATCTTATGAGTCTTACAATTTTGAGAAATCGGTGATCTTTGAGTGCTTACTTAGAAAAGAGAAATTCTATAGTACGATACTGAGAGAGCTAAACCTACTATAACAATAGCTCACAATATCTATTTCTAGTAAGAGAGAAAAAGCAGATAGCCTAGAGAGGCTAAGATAGCTGAAAGAATACTTTGTAAGAGAACTGAAGAGGCTCTGGAAGGGAAGAAAGAATATTTGTAATTGTTTGGAGACTAGTGAAACACTCAGACGAACTCTGAGGACTAGACATAGCCTACGGTTTAGGGTGAACCCGTATAAAAATCACAGTGTCTACTTTCTATACTTTACTTCAGTTTAATTTGTTGTTAAACAATCCTATAGAAGTTATTTGCGATTTAACTACATAATAATTTTTGTATAATCATTGAGATATCTTTTTTATGAGAAAGAGAAGTTCTTAGCAAGTTTTTGTATTAACAAAAAAAGGGATATAACATTCAACCCCCCCTCTGTATATTGAGTTTCTTAGACGTAAAGTCTATACTAACTTGTGATTTACTTCATATTCTACTAAGTTCTAGCATCCATTATGTGGGCCAGATAAGCCTCACATCTACCTCTAATCAATCTTGGTACACTTATGAATGAGATCAATTTGGCTAGCACCGCTTGACTAATACCTCTGAGTACTGCTCTCGATTGATTAGGAGATTCTAGTATCATCTCCTTAGTGTAGCAGTTCATGATAGCCCTATAAGCAGTGAGCCAATCCATGCCTAGGATAATATCTTTCTCTTTTAACTGTAATATAATCAAATCTGCTTCCAATTCTACCCAATCAATTTGAATCAAACACCTCGTACAAACTTCTCCTATTACTGTAGCACTACCTATCATTGTAATCACCTCTAATCCATGTTTCAATAGTTCTCCATCACAATGTAGCCTAAATGCCAGATGCGGCACGATAATAGATCCTAGATCAACACACCTGCAATGGCATCTAAGGAGTTCTGAGCCTCTTGTCTGTTCATCACATAAACTCTGGCCTAAGACTACGGTCGATTGCTCTGCATCCTAGTCCTGATAGCAGAATTCCCTGAAGTAACTCTGCCTTTACGTATGCCTCTTCGTCCAGATCCACTAGCTCAGCTCTACTAGACAATTGTTTCAGTTACCACTCCTTCACTCATTCTAGATTGTGTTCCATAAACTACGAGACAGTCTCTGATCTGGTGATCAAAAGAGTCACATCGAAGGCAAGCTGCTAACAATTTCCAACATTCTCCACTATGCTTCTTCCCATAATGTTCACAATTAGGTAATAGTCCCGATACTATACCTCTTCCATTGCTAGACAGAATAAAACATCTGTAAGGCCCCAAAATATACCCTAGATGAAATGTTACATATTTACGAAAGTACATGTATGATATGAGTTAAAGTTGTGCTATGATTTGGAACTGAAAGGGGCTTGTGAAGTGAATTTTGGTATTAAAGGACCATAGTTAGTGAATTGGAATTAATTGAAGCCATGAAAGAATTGAAGTATTTAAATGTACATTTGGACTATGAAAAATGGTCAAGAGACAACTTAAACTTGCATATGAAAAATCAAAATGATTAAGCCTATAAGTTTTACAAGTTTGGATGTACATCAGGGGTGCATAATCGTGCAACATCCACATATCCTTCTAGGGGATATGTAGGTGTTACATTGTTTGGTATTAGAGCATGGTTTAGGAGATTCTGGTTTTACTAGCACTTAACTACTGCTTATACTTGAGTATAAAAGTTATGTTTTGGTTTAATACTGAAACACCTCACTGCCATAGAGTAGTACGAGAACACCCTGAAGACATTCCAGTATATACCCTACAATAATGACGTGATAGAGCACTCACAACTCTCACTTAATCATGGCATGGCATCATCATTCTGTATTTTCTTATAAGACATCATAATGAAAAACACCACATTTTTAAACCTAAATTTATCCTTTCATTTCATAAAACCAAATACTTACATTGACAGTTTTCAATATCGTTCGAATATGAACATCATGATATCCTAATACAAAATACACTACATGAAAAAGAAAATGCATAAAAAGATCTATCTAATCTTCTAATCTTAGCTGACCGACTTTTGAGCCATTTCTTCTTTTTCCCAAAAATACAAGACTATACTTCTTGTAGCGTCTCTTAGTAGCTAAAGTCGTCTCTTGGTCCTGAAAAATCAACATTGCAATTTTGGTGAGTTTTAAGAACTCAATGAGGTAACCATCATCGATGGTTCACTCTATGTATGCAATACATCACACATATAACATATAATTCACATATTTTCATTTTGCATAAATTATTACATATCACATTCTCACTTAAGGGTAAGACCATTTTGCATTTCAAACAATCAAACATACTTATTAAAATGTATATGAAATGCTCATGTGACTCTTTTCCAATTATTATGCTATTGTGACCGAGTGCCTAAACTATCCCTTATCCATTGGGGATACAAGGCTCATTTTACCTAGCGAGCCTTTGGCTCTTAATCACATTTGGAACTTTAAGCTTGTTTTCGATGGCTACTCAGGTCACAACTCTCATTAACTAATCATGCACTCATATATGGAATGCATCTCTCATAATCAATCAATCATGTCAAGAAGCATTTATTTCATCACATTCATGCAACAAGTCTCAGACCTTCATTGTCTGGCATCAACATAATCAAATCACATTCATATCATCATTCAAAACATATTCTAAAGCAAACAATTAACTACATGAAAACATCTAGGTTACTCACCGATTGCTCCTGAAGCTATTGCCTTGAATTTCCAACAATGTCTAGATGTTGACGTTTAATTGCTCCTCTATATCAAGCAATATACACATATCATACCTTTACACAATTATAAGTGTTTATTAATGCACATATATGTATATGAAATATGCAGAATGCAAGTTCAATGACATTCCCAAGTATTTTTTTCCCGATTCTCATTACATCATCCATCACATATCAAAACTCACATAAGTATAATTGGTACTTAGGTTTGCACCTCATTAAAAACATTATAATCAAAATTCATAACTCATTTGGTCAATTCAGATTTTTCCTGAAACATACTTTTGGGTCAACTTTTCATGTTCTTTCTGACTAAGAAAATGGAGTAATTTGAAAACACTTTCTTCTATAAATTTTTTCTCCCATCCCGTAGGTTTCTAATGACTCTAAGATCATTCAATTTGGTTCATTATTGTATGAGTTATGATCAAAATACTGTAGACTAAGCACATTTGAAATTTAACTAATGCATGATCATGCCGTCAAGTTTTACAAATCATATCTCTCAATTACAATATCCAAAAATTACAAAATTTATACCAATTGAAATATAAAAGAACAATCTATAATTTTGTGAAGAAAATTTTATCTGATTCTACCTACATCAATGCAGTTTATTAGATAACAACAAGATATGATTTCTGTCTCAGGTAGTGATATAGCCTAAGCCAAAACTCAATTTCAAGCCAGGTTTTGAAATTCCTAGTGACAGAATTAAATTTATATTTCTGCATAAAATTTGTATTCATATGTCTCTATCTTACTCCAAATCAAGAATCATTCCATTTGGATAACCACAGAACACGTTATGCCTAAAATACCGATGCATGTTCAAAGAAAATACTCCAGATATGAAATTCCAGAACTCCTCATCAATTTCGTCCCAAATTCATCAATCACTCTCCTTAAAATGATTTCAGGTGGTTTTATTTTTGAGATGAAGACAAATGTATTATGAATTCGTTGATTAAAATCTCATGTCATTTGAAGGTCAGGAGAAGAAGTTATAACAAAAAGAGTGAAGTATGTTCAATTTCAGAAAAACTTTAGGTGCACTCAATATTTTCCAGATTTTGCAACACTTCTTCTCTTCTTATTCTTTCCTTTCTCTTAAACCAAAAATCTATAACTTATATCAACCCCATTTTTTACTTCTATTAACTCAACATAATCATACACAAACATCAAAACAGAAAATGATTCACGCATCTCCTTAACACTTTTCTGCATTTCTTCTTTCATTTTTCGGCATATTTATTCCCTACACATTCTTCATTTTTCTTCTCAAACTTTAATTTAAAATCACATACCCATATCAGAAAATCATCTTACACCTCTTCCTTAACTCTAAACCCATTTTAAAACATCTCTAAAAACTCTCAAAATAGAACATATTCTCATACTCTCAAAACATAACACAAACATATACATTCATCCACCAATTTGCGGCACCTAGTTCTCAATTTCTTGTTAAATTTTTAGACTCTTAATGACAGAATTTAAATTATATGTATTCATGAAAAATGTAGTCTTGTGTCTCTAGTTTAATTCAGATCAAGAATCATCTCATTTGGATAACTACAGATCAAGTTATAATTAAAACACAGAAGTATAATCAGTGAACATGTTACTGCTACATTTTCCAGCACTCATCTTCCAATTTTCCAGATTTTACACCTATCACTACTTGTACAAAGATCACTTTTCCTACTTCATTACTCTTAATTCTTAACTTCATTTCAACTCAATATCATTTACAAATCAATTCATGATCTATGTTTGATCATTAACTCAAAACAGAACATGTGCGTATACCATTCATTATCAATTTTCTGCACTCATTCTAACACCATTATGATGATCATCCTACCTCTAAAACAGTTATAAAAAAATTAATGAATTATTACTCATCATACATATACAAAAGCATGACATTTATATCAACTATCCATCACCCACGATACATAAATACACATTGCACAAAAAAAAAAAATCAAGTCACCACTCTTAATTTATTCACCATTCTAGCTTCATTTAACCATACCCATGATATTTAAAGCATAACTTAATTGTTAAAACTTCAATTTCTTCAAAAAATCCAAGAAGCCCTAATTCTCATGCAACCCACATACATCATCTTGAAGGTGGATTGGGTTAGTTTTTCTTGTAGCAAAAGAAAGAGACAACAAAATGGGAGTAGTAAAAGATAGATGGAAGCAAGATGTAATTTTAGTGAGAAAACCGTGAAGAAGATGAAACTTAGAGAAGAAAGCCACGAAGAAGGAAATAAGACAAGACAAAAAAACAATGACTTGGCCTTTCAAAGATAGAAGAAACATGACTTGATCTTTTAAAATGTAATTGTATAGTGAAACTTGAACTAGACAAGTGACACTTGTCACTTATCTAACTTCTAAGGCTTTAACTAAGTTCTTATTGAGCTAGTCCCATAACTCTCGTCTTTTTATTCCAATTATCACTAAAATTTTCAATATCTTTAACTTAAAAAGTGTAAGGTCATCTCCACGATTTCTTCAAAAAAAATCTAATTGACAAATACACTCTCCAAAACAATTTTTTAATAAACAAAACCCACAATTATCAATACAAATCACATTTCACATATATAAATCAATTATACTTGAAAAATGTCAATCAATGCATGTACAATTATTTTCATATACAAATATTCAATATTCACATATGTGTGCATATCATATAATGCATGAGCATGAAATGCATTTTCTAATCTCTCATATATATACTGCTCTAGCCTCAGCGTGGGTAATGGGAAGTTACAAATGCAGTTTGTCCTATATTTTGGTTATAGAATTAAAGATGGAAAGATCTTACGAAGGCATTAATGAGATTGTTGAGAGTAATAATCCTAAACAATTGTGTCCATCAATATCTAGACCCTCTAGGGCCAATCGAGGTGAAGCTGAGATGTCACCTCCTCCTCTAGCTTAGGGAGAGGCTTTGGTTAAGTTGTCTTAGGATACGATGACATTACTGCATTGTATGACTGCACCCAAGGTTCCGATTCATCAGCTACAGAAGCATAGAGTTGAAGAACTTTTAGGAACATCATTGGAGAAATATGAAAGAGCTAAGTTTTGGATAGAGAAAGTAAAGAAGGTATTAGTTGAAATCAACTATACGCCAGATGAGATGGTGTACTATATTGTCTCTCTTCTTTAGGGAGTAGCCTATGAGTAGTGGAAGTTTATTTTGAGGAAATCCTCAACTATTGGTGCTTTTGACTTGGGATTTTCTTTTTCAAGATTTTAACCCTAGGAATGTGATCGGCTGTGTGGTTGAGTCTATGAATTACTCCCTTGGAAACTGAATCAAAAGAATTAATTCCAAGGATTGCAATATAGAGTGCAACCCCGGGTCGTCT
>JAOSBN010128122.1:0-30178 GCA_027563595.1 Erythroxylum suave
AATGTCATGAATGCATGTCCAATTATGTGCATATACAAAAATTTCAATTCATATCTATATAGAGGCTACATGATGTACGATCATGCCGAGATATGACCACACAAACTTAACCCGTCACAAATGACCAAAATACCCTTCCCATCGGTGATGAGATGTTACAGAAGAAGCCTCAATAATAACTCTCTTCTAAGTTAAGAGAAGGACAAAAGAAGATGAAGCCAATTTCGAAAAAAAGGTTTCATCGTCTGATGTTCAACAAAAGACACAGACTGTTGGAAAGCAGTAAGTTACTTACAATCCCCCTGAACCAATGAAGAAAGAAGATTTGAAGATGAAGATTATAGAAGAATTAATACCTGATCGTAACAGAGGTTCAGTTATCATCAGAGAACCTTTTAAACAAAAAGTTAAGGTTCAAGTTGAACCTGTAATAGTAAACAATCAGACGATACATCTTCTGAGCCCTAAAGAAAGAAGATTGTATGGTATTTTGCCAGATGAAAAGGATTGTATGGTATTCTGCTAGATGAAAAGGCAGAACCATATCCATTGAAGATAACGAAAAATCCTTAAACAATCTATCCAGTGACAAGCAAAATGACAATCTAGATTGTACCAGATGTAAACCTAGACGTCCAACACTGGTAGACAGCAAAGACAAACGAAAGAAGAAGAAATTTCTTGAGAAACAAGAAGATGATCTCACGGAAGAAGAAGTTCGAGTGGCAATGAAGAATATAGACGATGTATGTCACACAACTCAACCTGTAGGCATGTATATATCACATCACATATCAAGGGCATCAGGAAGTAACTTTGGTGCATCTACTACAGATGAAAGTTTCAAGGTAGTTGGGACAACATCAGCAGGAAGGTACAAAGGTGTTACAATTGAAGGTATCAATTTTTACTTAGAAATCTTTGTGCATTTACTTATTCATTTCAAACCCCAAGGTTTCATTCCTTCAATTAAAAATATCTTACACCTTCTAGTGAAATCAATTTACAAACTGCCCAGACCTGATGATCTTGACATCCCTCACCAAACACAACCTTTCCATTTACCCTCCATCATAATTATTGAATTAGACATTTCAATTCGAAAGCCGTCTGTCTCTAAGTATCTTCATCCATTTAGTGAAAAGCTACAAGATTCTACGGTTAATTCAGAGCTCTTGAAGAATTTCATCGAATAGACTGAAGCTAGTCAAAAGTAGAAGGAAGTTCAAGAAGGCCTTAGCTAAACATATTGAGCAAATTAATACTAAGGTTGATGAACTAGGAGATTCAGTAGGTGATTATCATAAGGAATTAACACTTCTACATGTTTCTATAAAAGAATACCTCAAGACAATCTGCACTGATATCAATATATGTTCTCTGTAATTTTGAAGCGTCTAAAATGAAATATCTTTTTGGTTAATAACAAATAGGGGGAGAATAGTAAAAAGCGGAGGAGAATTAGTATTAGAAATTTGTATACACACATATCATGCATTATTTGTCTGAATAAATATATTATTTGTCTGAATATTATTCGTCTGAATATTATCATTATTCGTCTGAATATTATGTTTATCTTCTAATATTATGATTATTTGTTATCATAAAAAAGGGGGAGATTGTTAAGTCAAGAAGATTTCACTTCTTCTATTGATTTTGATGAAAGTCAAATAATAATAATAAAAGAAGTGTGAATTGTTTTAATGAGTTTATTAAGTATGCAGATAAATGTAAGTAGCACAAATCATCAAATCAAGATGATATTCAAGTAAAAGCTGAATAAGATGAAGTCTAAGATGGATTAGATGAAGTGATTAAGCGTAGTCAACAGATGAAGCGAAGACACCAGATGAAGCATACAAATCAAATCAAGACGATATAATTGAAGAATAATCTACAATGTCAATTAGTTAGTTAGTTGGAGTTGGTTACAGGATTCAACTAATAACAGATCTCTGAAGATTCTACAAGTAATTTCTTAAGAAGACCGTTGGAGATTTAGACTATAAATACCAGTTGTCATCATAGACCAAAAGACTTTACTTGACTTTTACTTACACTTTACAAAGATAATTCTTTGCTCAAGTGAGTATATTGTAAAAATATCCTGATTGAAAAGTAGGAAGAAAGAGATCAAGAACACCTGTAACGTGAGTGTAAAAAGCTCAAACAATATCTTTTCAAATGAAAGGAAGGCTAGAGCCTGAAAAGGCTAAGATAGTAGATAAAGAATACTTTGTGAAAGAGACCTGAAGAGGCTCTAGAAGTGTATAAATAATACTTGTCAAGTTGAAGGAGATAGTGAAATCTCGGATTAACTCTAAGGACTGGACATAGTCCAAAAGTTAAGGGTGAACCAATATAAATCGTGATGTCATATTCCCTAACCCTTATCTCTTTAATTTCTTATTGTTAAAAGAATAGATACTATTTCCGCTGTTGCATTACTCAAACAAATTAAGTACATTTTTTTATAATTGTCTGAATTTTTCAAGAAAATCACGAAGATTTTAAAAGATTATTATCTTAGAAAATTTAACACAAATCAACCCCCCTTCTTGTATATTTTACATATTATACGTGATTTCTATATTAACAAATGATTTACTTCACATATGTTACTGTTCTATTGGTCCATGTGTCACTTACTTTAGGTTCCAGGTGTCACTCATTTAAGCCTCCATATTTCATTACTTATAAGGCTACAAATGTCGCCAATTGTAAAGCTACACATGTCACCAATTGTAAGGCTACACATGTCACCAATTGTAAAGCTACATGTGTCACCATTCTATTGCTCCACATGTCACAAGTCTAACGTGTCATTTTTCACAAATTTAAAGGGCCACTTTTCACAATTATAATGAAGCCACTTGTCATCCATTTAACTGAGTCATTTGTCACCTATTCCCAATGCCACATGTCACCATTTCACAGGCCTAATCAACCTAAATTCCCATGTATCAATTTATCTTGCTCTTTAACATTTTTTCTTAGACTAGATGCACATATCAGCTCATCACTTACTCAATTGTAACAATAAATTCCCAATTCACTAATCATAATTCATCAATTCATGTTATTGGTAAATCAAAATGCAAAACATTAGGAATGCACATTCATTTTCATTCTATACCTTGAAATATGTTAATTGAGTGCATGTACTATCTTACAATGTTTTCTAAATCATGACTTATATGTGTATATGAATATTATGCATGTGAATGAAATGTACCTCATAAATTCTCAAATGAAATAACTCATGTGACTCAATCTAACAGTTTAACCTCTTAACAATTTTAGGAGGCGGGGTATTATAACTCTCTACCCTTAAGAAATTTCGTCATTGAAATTCTTACTTGACTGATCAAATAGATGGGGTATTGTTGTCTCATATTGTCCTTAGTCTCTGAAGTAGCTTCTTCTCTTGAATGATTTCCCCAATAACTTTTAATAAAGGAATTACTCGATTCCTCAACTGTTGAGTCTGATAATTGACTATTTTTATTGGTTCCTCCATATAACTCAAATTACTTGCAATTTCAACTTTCTGATCTGGTAACATATACCTTAATATATTATCCATATAATGAAAATGCACATTTATAAGCCAAATATTGATATTCAATACTTGTTCATACAAATCATTAATATAATGGCACATTAGTACAATTCATCACTAAAACCAACACAAATGTTCATCAATACCAATTATTCATGTTGCCATGTTGTATTTCTTATTGATGATTGTTAAGCTTCCTTTATGTGTTAAGCCTGTACATTTTCTGTGGGTGTGGATAATGAGTATTGTTTTGTCTAACTCCTTTTTTTTGGTCAGTCTTAAGCTACCTTAATCCCACTGTAGATTATTTTCACCTTATCAACCATAACTTGAATCAATTATGGGTCATCAAATTCCTCAGGCCCTCTTCGTTCTAATACAAGGGTGTTCGATGTCTTCTACCACTTAATTTCAAAATCTAATTTTCTTATTCTATATCATTGCCAACATTTTCAGAAGTTCAATTACACGTACAGTAACCACACATTCTGGACTTATTCTCTTCTTCAAAATTAAACCTCAATCTATATTTTGCAAGTCTCAAACTAAGCTTTGCAAGTCTTTACCAATTTCTACTATAGAGAAGAAGGTAATCTATAGATTGTAGATCTAACATAAATGCTTTTAATATGTAATTTCCGTACAACAACATTCCATCTCTTATACCTTGATTTTTATAACACAAGCTACCTCAATTACATCTGCTGATCATTAAATATTTGATAATATCAAGTATGGCAAGTATCTCAATTCTGGTCTCTGATCATCTATAGCAAGTAGATATAGTTGATCATAACATTTAACGGTATCATTGTATAATAACAACTTAACACTCTATCTTTGTAGGACAATACCATCCAATTCATACACTTAAAGATCTCAGTATTATGTAGGACATATGTGTTTATACAAAACAATCAATATCTAACAATATCACCAAACAAGACAATATATCAATGTTCATGACCCATATTTCTAATTTGACAAAATTAGAGATCATATATGTTTCTTTTCCAGTAATACATTTCGTGTGACATATAATGCGACTATTTTTTAGCATTTCTTAGTCTTGAATTTCGAATTAACCAACAACTTAACCTATCAAAATCAATAACTATTAATATGTCTAATCCTCTTTACAAGGTTTTCAAGTCCTTCAAGCAATAACAATAACATCATCTCGAATTTAAAGACTCAGTAACATAATTCAGATACTTTACAATAAATATATATATACAATCGCTATACTATGTTGAGCTCCTCATCCCTGAGTATTATAATTATTTGACTCTAATATTGACCTTTGACTTGTTCAATATTCTTCAATTCCTAAAAATGGAACATTTGATCTACAAGATATAATTTGGTGAAAGTCTTTGTAAAAGAAGATTTCTCTCCAAAGTTACTTGTATTATTCATGACATCTTTCTTAGTCAACTATACTCATCATTGCTTTTTAAGCGTTCATAATATTTCACTAAAATCAATTTCCCTCGTATCTTACATAATCAGAATATTCTATATACTAAAGCTCGGTGATGTAGTAAGCATGCACATTTACTCTTATGTCCTAGTATGTACCATTAAGACCATTACATCTTATCTAGAGATTTGTTTTCAAAAGGTCACCAATTAATATCTCAAGCTAATGATACCTTGATTTCAATTGATTTTGGATAACATTTGTGTATCATATGACTATATAAAAGTTACTTATCCTTAGTGGTTACCATTTCAATATATCTATATAAGTTCACGCTTCCACTGCGCTACCCTGATTCATCTCTAAAAAGTTTTCTACGGGGACTAGTGCTTAAGAGCATTCAATATGTCATAGATCACTCCCTATACAATATCCAAGTATGGAATACATATGTGCTCAGTAGCATCATTCACTAAGTAACCATATTATCAGATGTGCACTCACAATAATTGGTCAGCCTAACCTTTAGGACTTCTACATATATCGCTATCATTTATTTCATCTCCTAGTTTTCATTTATTTAATCTTACATAAGTATGTTCTCAATCACTTCATAAATATAGGATGCGTAGCCATCATAAAATTCTGATATTAGATCCAATAATATAATCTTATTCTAAATCATAAGCTCTTAACATGATAGTCAAATAATCATTTCAGTTCCAATTTCAACCTCTCAAAGTAATAGAAATTTTGGTTTTCTTTTAACTTTGTTTATACACTTTAAACCTTATCATTTCCACCTGCATCTCTAGTTTTCTCAGTCAAATCTATGAACATGTGTTCATATTTACATAAATTCAATGTGTACAACCACAGCTTAAAACTGAAGTCATGTTCGATAATAGAACCACAAATACGAATTCCTTAAATCTAGGTCTAACTTCCCAAATCATGTAAGATCTTCCATACCTATGTAATGAATATTCAATCATATGATCGATACAACTCTTTTACTGCCCCCTTTTGTTTTCCAACCCATTTTCAATCTTTACTAAATTTGCTATGTCACAGTACTAGTAACTTTTCATTTTCTCTTACTCTAATGGGTCATCATTCTTTTCATTGCTTATAATAATTTAGACTCTTAACGAATGTTCATATGTGTGACTTATTTAAATGCAACTAAGCGCCTGTTTGGTTGAGCTTTTTGAGAGTGAATAAGTAACTTTTTCCACTACAAAAGCTTTTTTTAAGATAAATGAGTGTTTGGCTGTAAAACGAAAAAGCACTTTTTTAGTAGATATAGCTTTTTTGGCAGTTAAAATACAACTTTTCAAGAAGCTTAAATTTGGAGCTTCTTAAAAAAGCACTTTTTCAAGTAAATTTTTATATCAATTAATGAGCCTATTTTTTAGTCTCTTTTACCCTATGCTTTATAATTCCCACAATATCCACAATCACATCTTCACATTTATTTTGAGATTTATATAATATTCTTTGAATTTTTTATATGATTTCATATTTATTTTTGAAATTAGTTTTACTTATGTTATAATCTATGCAAAAAATTTGGTTAGATATATTTTCATTTATGTTTCATATGGTTTAAAATTATCTAATAATTAATATATTGTGCTTTGCATATTGTTTAATATATTTTAAATAATATTTGTACGCATAAATAATTTTTATTACAAAATAAAATATAGTTAAAATTAAAAGTGCTTTTTATTTTTATGTTACCAAACAGTCTATTGTATGAAGCTGTTTCAAAAAAGTTCTTTTTTAAATGACAGCCAAACAGTCATTTAACTAGCTTCTTAGAAAAGCTCTTCTAAAAAAAGCTCTACTAACAAAAGCTCTATTGATTTAAGCCCAACCAAACAGGCACTAAGACTGGGGATCAGTTGCCACTACGTGCTGTAACATGATCAAGTTGCATGTACCTTGACATATATTGGGATAAATGCCCATGTAAGATGCTAAATTTGGGCTTTGATACCAAAATGTAACATACGACTCGCATTGAGCATATACCTAATATACAGAAGGATATTTGGGAACATACTATGAAAATGGCACGTTAAGACGATTAAATCAATTCATTTGTACTTTTTAATCCACCTTTTTTACTTTTTTAACCATTGCACATAACATAAAACATTCCAATAATCATGTTGTTCTATTTTTATTCAGAAACATATATAGTCTCAAATGTCATTACATTTCCAAAATTCACATGTATAATATAAAATAGATGAGAGACACGATCCTTGATACAACAAAACTAAGACATTTGCAGGTACAACTGATCCTGACACTGACCATATCCTAATGCAGAAGTTACTTCAACTAGACTAGCTAGATTTCTTCTGAACCTTAAAAACAAAGGTGCAATTTTGATGATACTGCAAACTCAGTGAGTGAACCATCATCGACATGCTCACCCATGTCAGGACATAATATCACAAACAATAACCAAATTCACATGTATATTAGGTTGTTCAGAATTAGATCTCATTTAACACATCCTACAATTGTGTATACCAACTCACAATATATATGCACATTTCAATAAACACATTATGAATACAAACATTTCAAGTAGTCATTTTAGAATAACCTGATCATTCGTTGCATCAACACGCATACAAAGTTCCACAACATTAGGTCAAGATAATTCAATGACTTTTCATATTTATTCGCATGATATATGTAAAAATAAATATATGCAATGCACATTAGACTCCACTTTTATTTTTATTTGTTATGATTGAGTGCCTATTAATTGACCCATATCCCTCATGGATACCAGTTTTATTTCAGGTTCTGACCCATATCTCTTCTGGACACTGGGCTTATTTTAGGTTAGCCCATATCCCTTATGGATACTAGGCTTATTTCAGGTACCGACACATATTCTTTGTGGATACTGGGTTTATTTCAGGCTAGTCACTCTGGCGTCAACTCCTTTATCTGATCATGCACATGAATGCCATGAAATGCATCATTCCATATCATGTGTTGTCAATCACTTTATTTTAGTAAACACAGTCATTCATCATAATCATCAAAACATAATCCGGCATTCAACATTCCGTTGAGTATTACTTATTATGTACAAATTTACATTCACATTTATCATCGAACCTTGGTTCGACACTCAACAATAATGTCAAATAACACTAACTCAATTAGATTCACATACAATGTGCACTTCCAATACAGTCTCGAACAATGGTCTCCTTGGACAATTGATGTCTAGAATTATTACAACCAAACCAGTAACAGTTCAATAATCAACAATAATCGAAATAATTCAATTCAATCGTAGTGAGGAAACATCTAGGTTAGCTCACTACACATATAACTCATATAAAAACAAACATATAATTGAGTTTACACATCTGGGTTGACTCATAGTATATTCCAGGTGAGCTATTACCTTGATGGTCTGACAATGTCTTGATAATGTCAGTCAACTTGTGCTTTTATAGCATACAATACACACATAATCCACATATTACTAAGGTTATCAATTATATAATTATTCAACCATGTACATGTATATGAATCATGTTTAATGCATGCTCAATTGACTATCCCAAATATTTTCGTTTATTCACATCTCATCATCATTTAATATCATCTTTCAGTCATTCATCATCAAATAGGTTCATTTAAGATCTCACTCAAGCCCAATTATGTCACATGGAAGCACCCTAGCATTGGTTGATTCAGTAACCTAGCATTGGTTGGTTCAAATTTCACTCAAAAGACAACTCTTTTTCTTCATAGGTTTGGCCACAATCGTGGTGTCCTTGCCACGATCGTGGTAGAAACATTTTAGGGTTGGCCATGATTGTGACAAAAACTATTTTTTAAGGTCACGATCATAGGGTGACCACTACGATCGTGCCCTACAAATTTCCTCCCCCATTCATCCGAATTCAATACATATCATAACACCAATTTCATTCCAATTTTCCTATAATTCACTACCTCTAATCAGTAGACATTAATTCAAATACCAATTTGATTGCATTCCCTTTTCAAACTCTATTCAATTGATTAGGCATCTTCAATTAGACATTCTCATTCATGAAATCTATAACATCACATTCATAACATCCAACAATTTATGCACTCAGTTATATCCTCATTTTTAATTACAAATTAAGTCCAAAAGTATCATAATTACATCCTTCATCCTTAATTGATTCAACCATTTCATAATCAAAACATTTCCATGAAAATTCACTGCCCATAAACGTGTCATCCCCTGGCACGATCGTGACATAAACCAATCTCCCATTTATCTTGTAGTTTCCCAGTTTTTCTCAAGCCAGATTTTTAGGTCAGTTTTGTATGACCATTTTGACCACACAAATGAAGTTTTGCAGGAAATAGATTCTTCTAATAAAATGTTCTTATACGTATTAAGTGTCTAATGTCATCAAATTCATGCATTTTGGTTCGGAATCATGCAAGTTATAATCAAATTACTAAATACTATTCCCATACCTCGATAGAACACAATTCTCAACTTTAAGCCAAATTTAAAGTTAAAGACAGAATTAGAATTTGATTCCTCATGAAAGTTGTAGCCATATGTCTCTACTTTAGTCTAAATTAAAAATAATCTAATTTGGATATCCACATATTAAGATTTGGCTAAATACAGATGCCTGTCCAGTGGAAACACTCCATCTAACATATTCCAGCACACTTTATCATCAACCTAACATGCAATTCATCCCTAATAAATCATTATCAAGACATATTATAACCAGACTATTTCACAGAAGCATTAATAGGATATCAATAATCCTTTTGTTGCTTTATACTTTCACTAATTCATACTTTAAGGTCCTAAAAAATCAGGAATTAGTACAAGGGTCCTGTACTGGGGTCTATCACAGGCAATATTAAGAAAACAAACATAAAGCAAGATCTAGTCACTATTTTCTCAAGACACTTTCATAGAGGTCAAGTTAAGACCTATATCTACAACTTTCATTATTTGGGTTTCTTCAAATTCATGCTCTAAGGATATGTAAAATAGATCGAAAGATGAAGATGAAATTGAAACCAAAATTTTGACTTACCTTGGTAACTTATTTCCTTCTTCTCTTCTCTTCCCCTTTTTCTCTCCTCTTCTCATTTTTGATTTTCTATTTTCTCCCTCTTCTAACCTTATGGCTGACCCTCACTCTCACTTCTATTAAATTTTCATTCATTTTCACTGTAAAATTCAAGAAGATCAAACTAGTCCATGTGTCACCATTCTATTGGTACATATGTTATCCTTCTATTAGTCAATATGTTACTGTTCTATTGGTCCATGTGTCACTTATTTTAGGCTCCACATGTCACTCATTTAAGCCTCCATATGATCCTAATTATAAGGCTACAAATGTCACCAATTTTAAAACTACACATGTCACCAATTGTAAGAGTAGACATGTCACCAATTGTAAAGCTACATGTATCACCATTCTATTGCTCCACACGTCACAAGTCTAAGGTGCCATTTGTCACCAATTTAGAGGGCCACTTGTCACAATTATAATCAAGCCACTTGTCATCCATTTAGCTGAGCCATTTTTCACTTATTCCCAATGCCACACGTCACCATTTCATATGCCTAATCAACATAAATTCCCATGTATCAATTTATCTTGCTCTTTAACTTTTTTTTCTTAGACTAGATGCACATATAACCTCAGCAATTGCTCAATTATAACATTAAATTACCAATTCACTAATTATAATTCATAAATTCATGTTATTGGTAAATCAAAACTCAAAATATTAGGAAACGTTCATATCACATTCATTTTCGTTCCATACCCTGAAATATGTTAATTGAGTGCATATACTATCTTACAATGTTTTGTAAATCATAATTGATATGTGTTTGCAAATATTATGCATGTGAATGAAATGCAACTCATAAATTCTTAAATGAAATAAGTCATATGACTTAATTAAACAATTTCATTTCTTAACAATTTTAGGAGGCGGGATATTACACGATATCACCAAGAATGACCTTAGGTTTGCCCAACAAGCCATCTCTGGTCAATCGGTAGGTATCATTTATACCAATTGCATTCATTTATGCAACTATCAGCTTGTGCCATCAGCATACTCATTAGGTCATCAACTCTTGATTTGTATACATCTCATGTATATAACCCAACTTTGCATCTATTCGCATTGACCTTGGGTTTGCCCAACAAATCAACGCTTTCAGTTAAGACCAACCCATTAATTTGGAAATCTAATTTCCATAGTTTGAACATATTTATGTGGAGCGGGCTTGGGTTTGCAAAAAACCCAACTCTAAAAGAACTTTGGTTCTTGTCATATCAATGGAAGGCATAAGTTCTAATGTTTGGTCAAGGGATTTGTTCTTTGGTCTCATCAGTACTTGGATAATTTTGTTTGTAAATATATCACATATATATATTCAGATTATAGAAAACTCAATTAAATTGACACATATGTCATAACAACCCTTCTCTTGAACCTAATTGGGTACTAGTGTTAGCTTTGGTTAATCCAAATTATGAATGTGATTCGATTAGGAATCCTAAAATTCAATTATTTTAATGTTCAGATTAAACACTTTAATCCTTGTTTATATGCCTTTATCTAGTCACATTAGAAATGCTATGCTCTACTTGGATTAATTCTAAATTAATCCCTAGGGTTTCTAAAATTTCTGTACATCAGTTAGTCATCTGTAATATCCCTATGTCATCTCGAATTTATCTAAACAATTTCAGCATATGCCAAAATTATCTTGCCGACCAAAATGGTCAAGATAAATAAGTTACCTATTAGACATTAAAAGGATCGATTTGAAGTTCAAAAAATTTTCGGAACCCTAATTTTAAGCACATGCTTTAAACTTGTTATTTCCATCAAAATAATACATTTCTTATCACATAAGAACTTTATTAAGGTCTTACAATCGAAATACATACACTATAAGTCATTAAGAAAGTCAACTCCATTAACTATCAAAAAGTTGACCGATGTTGACTTTGACCTAATTTATTAATTGAACCAAATTTAATTAATTCTGGAAAAATCCGGAGTCTTATACACATTCTAAATGTGCATAATAAAAAGCTATAGAGCCTAAATCTTAGGAATTATTTATTAATAAATAGGAAATAGCCAACACATCACATGTATATGACACTTGTCATGTTACTTCTAACACTAGTCAAACATTACATCATACATGCAAAAGATAATCACTTTAACAACAAGTGTCATGCATCTCATACACATCGCAACATCTAATCTTGGATGTGGATGTATAAAATTTATAAAAACATTTTTTATAAAAAGTAATATGGAATTACATGCATGCATGCTTATTACATTTCTAGAATTTCTAGAACTTCATACATGCATTAAACTGAAACTAAATTCATAAAAAATAGCAAATGACATTTAGTTGCATTTTACTTTTATAGAAACATAAAATAACACCTTATAAATATTTTTATGAAAGAAAATCAGAAAAAATTTTCTAGAATTATTAAGAAAATTTCACAATTAGTACATGCATTCAGTTTTCCATAAATTCCCAGAAACCAACATATGAATAGTCTGGATATTAATTCGAAATAAAATAGTAAATGACATTCAGTTGCAATTTCCTTTAGCAAAAACATAATATAACAACTTATAAACATTTTTATGAAAGAAAATCAGTAAAAATTTTCTAGAATTTATAGGAATTATTTCAAATCAACATACATGTCAGTCATAACCTAGTAAACACTTTGCACATGTTCAATACGTCATCTATACATACATAAACTTGCTCTAATACCAATATTGGGTTTTCCATGGTTGCATGAATCACATGCATGATAATGCATTGAAAGTGTCAGAATCTAGATTCTGACACCAGACAACCCAAGAAACACAGAATCAAACATGCATGTATGGATATGTAAAAGAACAAATATAAAACTTTTACCTTTTGTTTCTCCTCCTTTCTTGTTTCTTCTCCTAATTTGGGTTATTGCAAACACCAAACCCTTCCTCGATCACCCAATAACACACAAAGATCAAGAAGAAACAATGTATAAAGGTGATTTGAGCACCAAACTAGATGAGTTCTAGTCGATGCTCAAAATGATAAAAGATAGATCAAGAATCTTGTTGTATACACTTTGATTCATTCAATAATTGCGTAAAAAGCAAGAACAAGACTCTCGATACCTCTTTCTCACTCTAGAACTCTTCTAGAATCTTTATGCTCTCACTTGAGTGTGTAAGAAGTGATAAGACTTTGTGTATATAAGTGAAGAACTCACTTATGTATGCATTTATTCCCTCTATCATGATCGTGGCTAATGAGCCATAATCCTTCAGCCACAATAGTGGCCCACTTTAAATTTTTCCATACACACTATATTTTTTATCCGATCTTTTATGCACGTGAACCTTAAGTTCCTTGTTATTTTACACATTTGAATTAACTCTTATTTCAAGCAAATCATGAAAGGTTTCATGATACCAAATTACTAGAATATAAGTGGATTAATACACGAACTCTTTGAAAGTTAGTTATCTAACTTATCTATAGACAATTATTGTGAAATTCATGCTTTCACCATACTATACCCCATTTGGTTCGAAATATGGGCTATGTGCAAACTCCCACTAGATTGACTACGTCATATATAGTCCAAGTGATGTTAGTTCTTGTCTTGGGATCTCATTACTCTATATGTCATTGAAGACTCTCTTCATGACATATAACTGCTCTGGCCAAAGACTCCTGAGTAATGACCCTGTTAAGAGGCTGTTGGTATCATCTCCTTCTATCATGAGTGGTGAATTCTTTATCGGCTACCCGGTTACCTTTGAATACCAATAGTTATACCTAATCACTATCCTAAGAGTGACCTCATCTTGAGGGAATAAGGAATGATGTCGAAGCGCAGGATTGATATCCAAGATATCCTTGGGTAGCTCAAGTCTAAGGATATTTACACCATTTCTATGATGAGATTAATCATTGAAATTCGATAGATCATTGACAAGGTGTCATTACCCTTGCAAATTAACCCTACATGAATAACAACTAGTATATGGGAGTAGGGATCATTCCCTCAAAGATCTGATAATGGAATGCTAACCCAAAAATCAAAATGAAACAAAAATTTAATATCTAAAATGCAATCTAACCTAAATGATTAAGTTTCGAATGCAAACTACTAACTAAACCAAAAAACATAAACATTTTACGAAAAAAAGAAAATAAAAGATAATCTAACGCGGACCGAATCAGAGTTGTTGCAAATAAAAACCAAACAAAATTAACTAACTTGAACTCAAACCAATGCACGAAAATAAATGATTAGGGGGGTTTTGATCTCGGAAATTCAGAATTTAAAGAACACGAAATTAAACAAGTGCTAAATCAAAATTCGAGAGAAACCCGAATTGAAAAATCAGGATAAAAACAGAATTATGGAAACTTCAATTACAAAAGATTTCCCCAACAAAACCAATTAATTCATTCATCAGACTCGAGGGATTATTTATGCATTATGTTTAGATAATCAAAGGATCATCAACTTACTGATTTTATGCTTCTTAACTACTAAGAAAACAAATCTTCGCAAACAATCATAGGATTCATAACTACTAATCCACCTATGTCGCGTATAAGTGTTACTATAGTTGGTTTAATGATCTTGCCTTAAAAACTTTGACAACTAATATCATTATTTTAAGACAAAGTTTGAATTCTCTCAGAATAAGTTTAACAACTACTATCAACAACCTAGCTATAAATCAATTAATTTGGCAACTACTACCATCAATTAATCGAATAATGTCCAAAAATCCCTTATAAATCTTAATTCAAATTTTAAGATTTACGAGTTCAATTCAGTGATTAAAGTACCAGATTGCAAATCATGAACACAAGAATTGATTAAGATTAAACCCTTATGAATTAATATAGGTTCAAAGGGTACTACCCTTCATAATTGAATTAAAAGCTTAGCCACACATACCTTGTACAATTCAGTTACCACCCAATTTTCCAGGGAATTTGCATCTAAAAACATAAAAAAGAAAAGAAGGATTTTGTTGAGGAATTTAGAGAGAGCAATCAACAGAGGAGCTGCCTCCCTAGAGACAAAAGTCAGTTTTTTATATTCCACCCCTCCCCCCCCTAATTTATCTGAGTCAATTTCGACAGTGCATAATAACCAAACGGTGACGATTTAGGAACTCACATTTTATCAGTAGATTTTTCTTTGATTTAGATTCAATCTGAGACTTGAATCACTGAATTCCACCATCTGAGTCCAAAGTTATGATTGAAACATCATTGAAAGGTCACTCTGGCAATCCAGAATCTGACGCAAACTTTGGGAATTTTTTCTCCTGAGTTCCAGCTCAGAAAAATCTAAAATTTGTCCCAAACAATCCGTCAATGAGTCAATAATTTAAGTATGAAATTTCAGGAATTTTTTCCAAACCAATCTCGAGATAAAAATCCCACAATGACTAAAGGTCAAGTCTGCCAGAAACCCAAAAACAGTGCAATTCGAGTCTATTTGTTTAATTTATGCATTTTACGTCAATGAAACCCGAATAATGCTAAGACATAATAAACAAGTTATAGATGAACATAAAATGAACGTAAATGACTCTGAATTAAGTCCTAAAGATATATGAAAATATGAGTATATCGAATTCCCCCAGACTTAGCTCTTGCTTATCCTCAAGTAAGAAGAAGAGAAAAAAGTAGAACTATAGAAAACCTAAAAAATAAAGGGCATAAAAACAAAATAATGCAATGCGAAGAAAAATAGTTAAGTATGCAGCATTCAAATCAAATCCCCAACCATTTCAAGCAATTCAAGCATGATAACTAGAACTCGGTTTACCACGATCAACACATAAAATTAATGGACTCAATTTACATGTAACATTCAAGCTAATCTAGCGTAACAGAGTTAGAGCAAATCTATGCCATATCGAAATAATAACTCCTCTCATTGATATACACTCCAATGCTTAAACTATTTAGGCTCAAATGTGTAACTCTCAAAATTCGATCAACGAATACATTATACCATATGCTTACTTTTCAGTCTTGACAACACTATCAAAGTACACATATACTATGCACAAATCAAAAGGTCTTTAAAATGGTTGTAGTAGGGCTTGGCTAAAGGTGAGGTAAACGAAAGATAAGAGAAGGCTAAAGCAAAGGAAGTATAGCTATACAGAATATCATAGAACTCATGTACATGTATGCATCCAGGCACATAATTATACAAATTAAACATAAACAACTCCACTTCTTTTCATTCCATTTGAACTTTCCATAGACAAGTATAGAATTCGAAACACTTGGGAAACACTTATCTTTTTCTTTCTCATATCACAGCAGAAACTTTATTTCTCTTTATTTCTTTTTTTCAATAATTTCGAGTTGTGTTCATAGCCAAACATTCGGATTAACACCACGTCATCATATATTAACCAACTCACATCTTCAACTTTGCCAAATAGATGCTCTACTAAACTTGGCCATAAGGTATAGAGTATAAAAATGAGATCAAGGCTAAATTAATAATGTGGAAAGCAAAGAAACGGATAAAAGCTCAAAGGGGCTTTCAAATGGAAATCATGCTTTAGGTTGGCTATTTAAGTTTAAGTGGTTTATCCTAGATGCCTTTATCATGTTCATGCAAGCATGCTAAGTCAAGATATAAAGCAATTTCTAGAGCATTATATTGTTGAAAGAATGCACACAACAAAGAATAATGATGAAGGCACAAGAGGTCACATAGGTCATCTATTAAGTCAATACAGCATAGTTTCAAGGTCACTCTACTATCTAGAAAGGTCAAGTTTTACATGAAAACTCATTCATCAATTTTATGCATTCATTGTTATTAACCAAATCTCATGTATAGTACTCGAACTCGTTCAATAATGGGAATCAGAAAGAAAGCTAAAACACTTAAGATGCATGAAAAACATAAAATATTTTTCTAATTTTTGAGAATTTTTTAATTTTATGGTTTATTTCATGCAAAATATAAAACTAAAGTGAATATTTTCTAAAGTTAAGCAAGAAGGTGTGGCAATTTTCCCCTCAAAAGATAGCATAAATCTGAACCTAGACTACCATTTTAACCTAGAAACAAACTAAAGTCTCCCCCTTACACTTAAGCACAACATTGTCCTCAATGGTGAAGTAAATGCAAGAAGGAAGATGCACACCAAATCTTAAAAAACAGAAACAGAATCCAAAACCTAGAAAAAGCAACAAAAACTGAAATGAGAAAGAAGGAAAGAAGAATCAAATCTGATTTATCTCTAATGAATTGCCTCCCATTAAGCACTTTTGGTTATAATCGTTAGCTCGGCATTGTATGCACATCATTATCCATAGTTCGGCATGTCCACTGCCACTTTCTCTGTCAAAATTTCCTTGAAACCTTCATAAAAAGGCTTCAATCGATGTCTATTAACTTTGAAGGTTCAGTTGCTATCTATGCTACAAATCTCAACAGCACCATGTGGAAATACATTAGTAACAACAAAAGGACCATACCATTGAGAACGTAACTTACCAGGAAAGAGCTTGATACATGATTGGAAGCAAAGAACTTTCGGTACCATCGAAAATTCCTTGCTTCAAACCATTCAGTCATGGTACGCTTTTGCCCTTTCCTTCGCAATTCGCGAATTCTTATACACGTCATTCTGTAACTCCTCGAGTTGTTGAAGCTATAACTTGCGATGAATTCCAGCATTGTCATAATCCAAGTTACACTGTTTAACAGCTCAAAATGTGCGATGTTCAAGCTCCACGAGAAGATGACAATTCTTTCCATAAACCATCCTAAAAAGTGACATGCCTATAGGTGATTTATATACAGTGTGATAAGCCCACAGTGCATCACCTAATTGAAGACTCCAATCTTTCCGATTAGGTTGCACAGTCTTCTCAAGGATATACTTGATTTCACAGTTTGATAATTCCACTTGACCACTCATTTGCGAACGGAGTTGGAGTTTGGTGGACGACGTAGAACTTTTTCAGCAGGGCCTCGAAAGATCAGTTGCAGAAATGGGTTCCTCGGTCACTAGTGATTGCTTTAGGAATGCCATACATATTAAAGATGTTATATTTCACAAAATCTACAACAACTTTAGCATCATTATTTTTTGTCCCTAATGCCTCGACCCATTTAGATGCATAACTGACTGCAAGAAGGATGTATAAATTTCTGTTAGATAAAGGAAAATGACCCATAAAATCAATGCCCCAAACATCAAAGACCTCACTGAATAACAAGAAGGTTTGTGGCATGTCATTCTTACGAGTAATATTTCTTACCTTTTACCATCGATCACATGTCTTGCAAAATTTGAATGCATCTTTAAACAACTAAGGCCAAAAGAATCTGTTATCAAGTATCTTGTGTGCTGTGCACTTGGCACCAAAATGGCCACTGCAAGAATAAGTGTGATAGAAAGTTAAAATATAATGAAACTCATCTTGATGCACACAATGCCTAATCACTTGATCCGAACAAATTTTCCATAAGTATGGATTATCCCAAAAGTAAAATCTAGAATTAACGTGAAATTTATCGCATTGGGATTTTTTCATACCTGCAGGCAGCTCATTGGCGACTAGAAAATTAACCAAATCAGCATACCACAGCCGCAACAAGGAGGAAGTTAGCGCAAACAACTTCTCATCAAGGAATTTGGCAAGAATAGATCCGGCCTTGACATCATTGTTGCGTAATCTACTTAAGTGGTCAGTAATAAGGTTCTCAGCACCTTTCTTATCCCTAATTTTGAGATTAAACTCTTATAGAAGCAAAATCTAGTGGATAAGCCTTGGTTTGGTCTCCTTTTTTTCCATAAGGTACCTAAGGGCTGCATGATTAGAAAAAACAATAACCTTAGTACCCAATAAATGTGACCGAAACTTTTCTAAAAAAAACACAATAGAAATAGCTCTTTTTCAGTCGTATGGTAGTTGAGTTATGCGTCATCGAGAGTGCAAGATGTAAAAGTCGCCCCTCTCATTGTCCAAAGACTGCTCCCATGGTAAAGTCACTTGCATCGTACATAATCTCAAAAGGAAGCTCCCAATTCAGTGATCAGATGATGGAAGCAGATGTGAGGCTTTATTTCAGATTTTTGAATGGCCGCTTGCATGCATTGTTAAAAAAAAAACTCAACATCCTTCACCAAAAGCTTGTAAAGGGGCGCGATAATCTTTGAAAAATCGTTGATGAAGCGTTGATAAAATCCTGCATAACCAAGAAAAGAACAAACATCCCTCATGTATGAGGGGTAAAGCTAAGATAGAATAAGATCCATTTTCACTTTATTGACTTCTAAACCACGTGAAGAAACAACATGCCCTAAAAAAATTCCTTGTTTAACTATAAAATGACACTTCTTATAATTTAGAACAAGGTTAGTTTCTATATATCTTTTCAGCACCAAAGATAGATTTTCAAGACAATGATCAAACGAGTCACCATAAACAAAAAAATTATCTATAAATACCTTGATAATTCATTCGACATAATCTGAAAAGATACTCATCATGCATCGCTGAAAAGTAGCAGTCCAAAAAGCATCCTTCTATATACAAATGTGCCAAAGGGGTAAGTGAAAGTAGTATGTTCTTGATCCTCGGGATTGATCACAATCTGATTGTATCCATTATAACCATCAAGGAAATAATGAAAAGACTTACCTACCAGTCGCTCTAACATCTGGTCCATAAACGGCAAAAGAAATTGATCTTTATGCGTTGCCGTATTCAGCTTCCTATAATCCACACATATGCTTCGTCCACTTTGTACCTTTTGAGCTACAAACTCATCAGCTTTATTTTTCACCACAGTGATCCCTGTCTTCTTCAGAACTAAGTGGATAGGTGCCACCCATCTACTACCAGTGATTGGATAAATAAAACCTGCATCTAAAAGCTTAAGTAACTCAGTTTTTACCACCTCCATCATAGGTGGATTGAGGCGGCGTTGCATATCCCTTGTTGGATTTGAATTTTCCTCCAATAGTATACGATGCATACACATCGAAGGACTAATAACTTTGATGTCAGCCAATGTCCATCCTATAACCATCTTATGTTCACATAGAGCATTCAACAATCATTCCTCTTGCACACTTATTAGATTCTTTGCAGCAATAACTGGTAAAGTATTGTTATCACCAAGAAACACATACTTAAGATTATCAAGCAAAGGTTTTAGCTCAAGCTCAGGTGCATTCATAACAAATGGTAAAAGTTTCTTCTGCGATAAAGGAAGATCAATGAAAGCCACCTTATAAAGAATGGGGGAAAGTACATGTAAAGCAAAAACAGAATCAATGACTTTCAGAAACAAGCACAATGTACACATATCATCATCATAATCACCACTATAAGTCATGGCATTCTCACTAACAAAATCGTGCCACAGTGTCAAGTCCATACCATTATTGAATTCTAACTCAACGCGATCATATACAAGCTCGTCAATATCATCTAGAAAATTAATCAAGTAAATATGATCAAGTGGATATAGGAAAGTATTATTAATATTGAATTCAATGATATCATCTCCTACACTCATAGAAAGCAGATCATGTTCACAATGAATCTTGGTTCTAGCTGTTGGGACCCCACCCTTACGAGTCACGTGTCCGACGTCCTAAGTGACTTCTGGATGCGCATCTCACAAAAGTGGAGTGCCCTCACTATGACAATCATCAAAGTGGAAATTACATCTCGACCTCTTCAAAACATTTTGTCCCTTGACTTGTACTTATAGCCTAATTCTTTAACTTCTTCTTGATCCTTGATAACTACTTCTTGTTGAAAACCGTTATTTAGTTAAGTTTTGTAACTAACTCCAACTAAGTAACTGCTTAACGTACTTGCTTAACTTCTTCTTGTATCATCTCTGCTTAGCATATTTTCTGTGTTTAGCCTATCATCTGTGTTTGGCCTATCGTCTGTGTTTGTCTATCATCTGGGTTTGGTTATCGCCTGTGATTGTTCTATTATCTGGGTTTGGCTATTATCTGTGTTTGGTCAATTGTCTGGGTTGAACTATCGTCTGTGTTTGGTCTATCTTCTAGGTTTCGCTATCATCTATCTTTGGTCTATCGTCTGCCTTTCCTTACGACTGTCTTCTGACGTCATCACAGACGATTCCTTTCATCTGTGTTTTCCTTGAGTTTGTGTTTCCTTGTGTCTGTCTTCTGACGTCATCACAGACAATTCCTTTTACTTGTGCTTTCCTTGCGTCTGTCTTCTAACGTCATCACAGACGATTCCTTTCGTCTGTGTTTTCCTTACGTTTATGTTTCCTTGCGTCTGTCTTTCGATGTCATCACAGACGATTCCTTTCATCTATTTTTTCCTTGTGTCTGTGTTTCCTTGCGTCTGTCTTCTGACGTCATCACAAATTATTCCTTTCATCTGTGTTTTCCTTGCGTCTATCTTCTGATGTCATCACAGACGATTCCTTTCGTCTGTGATTTCCTTGCATCTATCTTCTGACGTCATCACAGACGATTCCTTTCGTCTGTGTTTTCCTTGCATCTGTGTTTCCTTGCGTCTGTCTTATGATGTCATCACAGACGATTCCTTTCGTCTGTGTTTTTTTTGCGTCTATGTTTCCTTGCGTCTGCCTTCTAACGTCATCACAGATGATTCCTTTCGTTTGTGTTTTCTTTACGTCCGTGTTTCCTTGTGTCTTTCTTCTAACATCAACATAGAATCATCCTTTTGTCTGTGTTTTCCTTGCGTCTGTCTTCTGACGTCATCACAGAAGATTCCTGTCATCTGTGTTTTCCGTGCGTCTGTGTTTCCCTTTGCACAGTGAAAACCCCTGAAGTAGATCCCAAAACCTCTTGTGACCTGCCTTACTTAATGCAAATATAAATCTTTCAACCACCCTCATTCATTCAATTCCAAGGGCAATATAACCCAAAAACATAAACACCAAGTACTTTTCAAAGCCTCAAACTCATTTAATCATCAAAATGCAATGCGAAAACTTAACAGTGGTCATAACAGACCCAAAATACATTCCATTCATATCAATAGGCAGAAGTCTTTACAAAGCTTTAAATACATTTCAAGCCACAATACATCAACTAAGTTTGAGAACCAAAATACAAAACACACTTGAAATGTTGCTAAAGCCTTGAATTCCCAAAAATCTAACTTAAAAATACAAAGGAAAATATGCATATTGGAGTGCTGCCTTAACTCTTGACTTACTTAGTCTCTTGCTCATCACCTGAATGTGGGATAGGATTGGGAAGGGGTGAGCTTAAAGCTCGTGGGTAACATATTTATAATCAAGATACAAGCAAAACCATTTTCAAAATTCATTGTATTATACATTTTAGAAACTATAGTGATTTTTTCCATGAAAAATCTTGAAATACTTATTTCTCCAAAAATTGCACTCAATCAAACAGTTCATGAGCAATTATAAATCATGCATGCATCAAACTTGCTAACACATAAGCACATCAAATTGGTTTAGGTGGATCCAAATCATAACGTACTACACATTTCTCGTAAGGGTCCCATGTAGCCGTGAGCAGAATGTACTAGCACAATTCCACTTAGTGGTCTTGCATAGCCGTGAACTTATGGTAGTCCATGAAGGAGCTCTATGCCACTAATGGGCAGGTGGGAGAAGCCTTTAGACAAGTGCACTTGACTTAACTTAGGTGACCACCACAAACCCACATAATCATGCATTTCACATCTTGTAAACTTATGGCCTCAACGGCATTTTTCCAAAACTTGATTTTATAATCGTAATAACGTTTTAAAATCATTTACATCATTCATTTCATCATCACAATTCATATGAAAACATATGGCACATTTATAACACAATTGAAAACATTTTAAAACTTTCTTAGTTTTGAAGAAACATTAGGGCTTATTACTTAATTATAAAAGTGTCACCCACCTGAAATCCTTGCTTAGGGATTTTCTTAAGGATGTCTTTCCTCTTGCTCCTTTGGCTCCTTTTGATCCCCTCCTTGATTTTCTTCAACATTTACAAAAGTCCCAAATCAATAGACATTCGAATTGGAAAACTCAAAGAACCAAAGCATGAAATTGACCGAATTTCTAGACCCATATATTTCCCAAGCTCTTTAAACCAAAAACCCTTCAAAACTCCAAGAGATTAAAATCGACTTACCTTGAATCTTCACCAAATAATGAGATTCTTGGTTCTAAAGAAAACTCTTCCCTTCCTCTTTCTTTTTCCCTTCTTGAGTAACCTCAAACTCTCTCTTTAAGACTAAGAAAAATCATGACCTAATTCAAAGCTCTATTCTTTTTTAACTTCAACGAAACCTCTCTTCTTCTTTCTCTCTCTTCCTTTTTAATTTTCTCTCCTTCTTTCCTTCATTCACGTTTTTGGTCTTCTTATTTACAAGATAATCTTTTCCTTTTCCCATTCTACCCTTAATGGGTGAGGAAAGTTCTCCTTACCCTTCCTTTAATGCCTTAGTGCTTCTAACCTTAAGTAATCTACCCAAAATACCCTTATGCATTCTTAATTCTTCAATTTAACTTACACCAGGCCATACTCTATCTTAATCTTAATTCTTCCATTTAATACTTCAAATTTCTAACAATCCACGAAATAAATGCTCCTAAACTTGACATAACAATTAAACTCCAATTAAAAAATGATTTATCTAGCCAGACCACAAAATTTATTCAAATCATGCTTACTAATATAATTAAAAAAATTCGGGGACCAACATTTATCCCACTCTTAAAAGAATTTTGTCCTCGAAATTATTACCTGAGTCATTGAAAAGATGTGGATATTTCTCCTTCATGGCCTTTAGTGGCTCCCATGTGGCCTCTTCTACCGAGTGGTTTCTCCATAGGACTTTGACCAACTTAACTGTCTTGTTCCTGAGAACCTTCTCCTTGGTGTTCAAAATCTCCACTGGAATCTCCTTATAACTGAGATAATCTCTCACTGAACCTCATTGATCTGAATGATGTGAGAAGGATCTGACCTGTACCTCCTCAGTATGGAAACATGAAAGACATCATGTATACAAGACAATTCTTGTGGCAACGCTAATCTATAGGCTAGCAGTCCAATCCTCTCAAGAATTTCATAAGAACCTACATATCTTGGACTTAACTTGCCCTTCTTGCTGAATCTCACGACTCCTTTCCAAAGAGATGTCTCAAGAAACACTTTCTTATCGACTTCATACTCCATCTCCTTTCGGTGCGCATCAGTATAACTTTTCATTCTATCCCGAGCCGCCTTAAGCCTTTGCTTAACTAACTTGACCTTATCCACTGTCATTTGAACCAATTCTAGTCCTATTAGCTTCCTTTCTCCTTCTTCATCCCAGCATATAGGGGTTCTACATCTCCTTCCATACAGTGCTTCATAAGGAGCCATCTGAATGGTTGAATGGTAAGAATTATTGTAAGCCAATTTGACCAATGGCAAATGCTCATCCCAAGCTCCTTTGAAATCCATCACACATGCCTTGAGCATTCCCTCAAGGGTCCGAATGGTCCTCTCAAATTGACCATCTATTTGAGGGTAAACAGTAGTACTAAAACTTAACTTGGTTCCCAGAGCCTCTTGTAAACTTCCCTAGAATCTCAAAGTGAATCGAGGATCCCTGTTAGAGACTATAGAATCTGGAATGCCATGTAATCTTACTATCTCATCAATATACTTCTTTGCTAGAACACGTAAAGAATCAGTCTATTTAATTGCCAGAAAATGAGTTGACTTCATCAACTGATCAACAATAACCCATATGGCATCGTGCTTCCTACTAGTCTTAGACAAACCCATTAGAAAATCCATAGTTATCCTTTTCCACTTCCACTGAGGAATGGACAATGGCCTTAACATTCCTGAAGGCGCCTAGTGTTCAGCCTTGACTTGGTGACACACTAGACACTTACTCACACATTTTACTACAACCTTTCTTATTCCTTTCCACCATAAATGTTCTTTCAAATTCCTGTACATCTTGGTGCTACCTGGGGGCATGGCATAAGGCGTATTATATGCCTCATCCAGTATCTCATCCTTTACTTCCTTGACATTTGGGATACAAAGTCTGTTTCCTACAACCATAAGCCCATCCTCCCTCACTACCACTTCAGACTTCTTGCCATTCTGAATTTCTTCTCGGAGCTTGCTTAATTCTGCATCCTGCACTTGTAACTCCTTAACCTTCTCCCTAAGTGTTGGTCTCACTCTGAAATTAGTAACAATACAGTTTGGTTCCTCCTGTTTCAAGCTTATCTTAAGCTTAACCATTTCTTCCAATAAAGGCAGATAAACTGTCTGAACATGGGCTATTGAGGATTTCCTACTCAAAGCATCTGCCACTACATTTGCCTTTCCTGGATGATACTCAATCAACAAATCATAATCCTTAAGCAACTCAATCCACCTTCTCTGTCTCAAATTCAGTTCCTTCTGACTCAATAGATACCTGAGACTTTTATGATCTGTAAAAATCCTCGTTTGAACTCCATACAGATAATGTCTCCAAATCTTCAAGGAAAAAATCATTGCTACCAATTCCAAATGATGGGAGATAATTAGATTCATAAGGCTTCAGTTGCCTTGAAGCATAAGTTATCACCCCTATCTCCCTGCAACAACACACAACCTAAACCCTTTCTTGAAGCATCACTGTACACTGTATAGCCCTCATCTCCAACAGGCAAAATCAACACTGGAGCATTTGTTGATCTTTTCTTGAGCTCCTCAAAGCTTTTCTGACATTCCTCATTTCAGACAAACTTCTTATTCTTCCTCAATAACCTAGTTAGTGGAGCAGCAATCATAGAGAATCCTTCCACAAATCTCCTGTAGTAACCTGCCAGACCTAGAAAACTCCTCACCTCTATCACTGTTTTGGGAGCTTGCCAAATCACCACTGTTTCAATCCTCCTTAGATCCACATGTACCCCGTCTTTCGAAATCACATGTCCAAGGAATAATACCTCATGAAGCCAAAACTCACACTTGCTGAACTTAGCATAAAGTTCCTTCTCCTTCAGTGTTTGCAACACTATCTTGAGATGCTCCTCATGTTCCCCTTCACTCTTGGAATAAACTAGAATGTCATCAATAAACACTATGACAAACTGATCCAGATATTCCTTGAAAACCCTATTCATAAGATCCACGAAAGCAGCTAAAGCACTGGTCAAACCAAATGGCATGACTAGGAACTCGTAATGCCCATACTAGGTTTTAAAAGTTGTCTTAATTACATCAGACTCCTTGATTATGAGCTGATGATAACCTGACCTGAGATCAATCTTGGAAAAGACCCTTGCTCCCTACAGCTGGTCAAATAGATAATCAATCCGAGGTAGAGGATACATATTCTTAATGGTCACCTTGCTGAGTCTCCGATAATCAATACACATCCGCTATGTTCCATCCTTCTTCTTGACAAATAGAACAGGTGCTCCCCAAGGTGACGAACTTGGTCTTATATATCCTTTCTCTAACAGTTCCTCCAACTATTCCTTAAGCTCCCGGTTCTTCCTCTTCCTTCTCACTTCATTCTTTATATTCTCCAGTTTCTCAGCCTGGAGTGCAGCATCTACCAACTGCTGGTAATCATAGAAATTGTGGATTAAGACTTTCTCCTTGATCCCCAAATGAAGCCCTCCCTCAAACTTGCGGCACTTGTCTTCTTCATTTGCCACAATGTTGGTCGCATACCTAGAAAACTGTGTGAACTTTAGCTCATACTCGCCCACACTCATGTCCCTCTGTGTGAGGTTCAAAAATTCCCTAGCCTTCTTTTGGATATAGACCCTCGAGAGGCACTTCTTCCTAAACACCTCCGCAAAATCTCTCCATATCGACACCAGAGGCACAACCTGACTGTGGGGCACTGATTCCCACCAGTGGAGTGTATCCCCTGCAGCAAACTGACTGCATAGTCTAGCTTCTCTTCATCATTGCACTTCATCTGAATTAGGACCCTATCAGTCCTCTTCAATCATACTTCAGCCTCTTCGGGATTTGTAGTCCCATTGAAGTCCACAGCTCCATCCAGTCCTCTCCACTGGAACTTGCATCGAAACTTGAGATCCTTGGCCCATGGCATATGGGAAAGCCTGAGCAAAGGCCTGAAAGAACCATGGATCTAGAGGGTTGGCTTAAGGCATAGGAGGAGACAGTGGAGGCACCTCATGTTGCACACTAGGTGCCTTAGCATCAGGGGAAGAATGTGTCCCCGTATCTTGTGGGACATAAGATTCATCGATGCTCCCTTGGCGAGAGCTAGATCGAGTCAAAACTCCCCGGGTTCTTATTCAAGGTGGCATAATCACTCCTTCAATATAAAACCAAAGAAAATCTTTAGTTCTTGCACAATAATTTCAAAGTGTGTAAAACAGTTCAAATCGTATAAGTCAATTTCAAATCAGGAGACACAATTCAAAACAGTGCAAGTTGTTCATTTAAAACAATGCATGTACATGTCTCAACCTTCCAATTCTTGCTTCGGATACTCCTAAACTTGGTCCTACACCTAGACCTCAACCTAAATGCTCTGATACCATAAGTGTTGGGACCCCACCCTTGCGAGTCACGTGTTCGACGTCCTAAGTGACATCTGGACGCGCATCCCATAAAGGTGGAGTGCCCTTACCAGGACAATCCTCAAAGTGGAATTTGGATCTTGACCTCTTCAAAACATTTTGTCCCTTTACTTGTACTTATAGCCTAAGTCTCTGACTGCTTCTTGATCATTGATAACCACTTCTTGTTGAAAACCATTATTTAGTTGAGTTCTGTAACTAACTCCAACTAAGTAACTGTTCAACGTAGTGGCTTAACTTCTTCTTGTATCGTCTGTACTTGGCCTATCGTCTGTGTTTGGCCTATTGTTTGTGTTTAGCCTATCGTCTGTGTTTGACTATCGTCTGGGTTTGGTTATCGTTTGTGTTTGATCTATCACCTGTGTTTGGTCTATCGTCTGGGTTTGGCTATCGTCTGTCTTTGGTCTATCTTTTGCCTTTCCTTGCATCTATCTTTTGAGGTCGTCACAGATGATTCCTTTTGTCTGTGTTTTCCTTGCATCTATGTTTCCTTGCGTGTGTCTTCTGACGTCATCACAGATGATTCCTTTCACCTGTGTTTTCCTTGCATCTGTGTTTCCTTGCAACTTTCTTCTGACGTCATCACAGACGATTCCTTTCATCTGTGTTTTCCTTGCGTCTATGTTTCCTTGCGTCTGTCTCCTGACGTCATCACAGATGATTCCTTTCGTCTGTGTTTTCCTTGTGTTTGTATTTCCTTGCGTTTGTCTTTTGACATCATCATAGATGATTCCTTTCGTTTGTGTTTTCCTTGTTTCTGTCTTCTGATGTCATCACAGACAATTCCTTTTTTCTGTGTTTCCTTACGTCTGCCTTCTGACGTCATCATAGATGATTCGTTTCGTTTGTGTTTTCCTTCCGTATGTGTTTCCTTCCGTATGTCTTTTGACATCATCAAATACGATTCGTTTCATCTGTATTTTCCTTGCGCCTATCTTCTGACGTCATCACAGACGATTCCTTTCATCTGTGTTTTCCTTACGTCTGTGTTTCCCTTTGCGCAGCAAAAACCCCTGAAGCAGATCCCAAAATCGCTTGCGACCTGCCTTACTTAATGCAAACATAAATCTTTTCAACCACCCTCATTCATTCAATTCTAGGTACAATATACCCCTACGACATAAACATCAACTACTTCCTAAAGCCTCAAACTCATTTGATCATCAAAATGCAATGTGAAAACTTAACAGTGGTTATAACAGACCCAAAATACATTCCATTCATATCAATAGGCAGAAGTTTTTACAAAGCTTTAATAACATTTTAAGCCATAATACATCAACTAAGTTTGAGAACCAAAATACAAAAACACACTTGAAATGCTGCTAAAGCCTTGAATTCCCAAAAATCTAACTTAAAAATACAAAAGAAAATATACATAATGGAGTGTTGCCCTCACTCTTGACTTACTCAGTCTCTTGCTCATCAGCTGAATGTGGAACAGAATTGGGAGGAGGTGAGCTTAAAGCTCGTAGGTAACATATTTATAATTAAGATACAAGCAAAACCTTTATGAAAATTCATTGCATTATACGTTTTAGAAATTATAGTGATTTTTTTGCATGAAAAATCATCATATACTTATTTCTCCAAAAAACTGCACTCAATCAAACAGTTCATGAGCAATTATAAATCATGAATGCATCAAACTTGCTAACACATAAGCACATCAAATTGTTTTGGGTGGATCCAAAGCAGAACGTACTACACATTTCCTATAAGGGTCCTGTGTAGCCGTGAACAGAACGTACTAGCACAATTCCACTTAGTGGTCTTGCATAGCCGTGAACTTATGGGAGTCTATGAAGGAGCTCCATGCCACTAGTAGGTGGGCGGGAGAAGCCTTTAGACAAGTGTACTTGATTTAACTTACGGGACCACCACAAACCCACATAATCATGCATTTAACATCTTGTAAACTTATGGCCTCGACGACATTTTTCCAAAACTTGATTTCATAATCATAATAACGTTTCAAAATCATTTTTAGTATTCATTTCATCATCACAATTCATATGCAAACATATGGCACATTTATAACACAATTGAAAACACTTCTTTCTTAGTTTTGAAGAAACAGTAGGGCTTACTACTTAATTATAAAAGTGAACCCACCTGAGATCCTTGCTTCGGGATTTTCTTAAGGATGTCTTTCCTCTTTCTCCTTTAGCCCCTTTTGATCCCCTCCTTGATTTTCCTCAACATTTACACAAGTCCTAAATCAATAGACATTCGAATTGGAAAACTCAAAGAACCAAAGCATGAAATTGACCCTAGAATTCCTAGACCTATATATTTCCTAAGCTCTTTAAACCCAAAACTCTTCAAAACTCCAAGAGATTAAAATCGACTTACCTTGAATCTTCACCAAATAATGAGAATCTTGACTCTAAAGAAAACTCTTCCCTTCCTCTTTCTTTTTCCCTTCTTGAGTAACCTCAAACTCTCTCTTTAAGACTAAGAA